>JARJLF010001409.1:0-79163 GCA_029378395.1 Mycena leptocephala | reverse complement strand
GCTGCAACCTCCTCGTCTGGAGATTTTTCTCGGACGCGAGGTTGAGGTCGAGTTCGTTTCTTGATCATGGAGTGACAGCAAACACTGTCACGCTATCGGGCCGGCAAACAACAATTTCCACAAATGGACTCATCTCCAAAACGCGTCACGGTTACGGGGTGCCCTCAGGGGTGCCGCTTTTTTTTCACCATGGCAGAACAATAATACGTCTATGTATAGAATCCTGGCGTTGGCGGCGGTACTTTATGTCAATCATCGAGTTTACTATACAGTATGAGCCGTTCAACTCTGCTTCCACCGTGACGGTTTTCACGTTTTTATTATCATGCAGAGGGTCGTAGCCCATCGGCAGCCAGACGACCAATATGTGAGCTCGGTCCATTTGTTGTAGTTTGGGGCGTTCGGAGTTCGGTCCGTTCAATTCACCCGAGTATTTCGTTCAATTAGTTCAAGATTCACACGCGGCGGTAAAGCCAAGGGTTACAAGCTCGTGAGGATTACTCCTCAGTATCTACAGTATTTATACTAAAATCAATTGGTCCGTGCACAGTCCGAGTCATTTCCATTGACTTTTACTGACTCGCGATGATTCCAAACATCTGAGTCATATCCGGCGATGTGCCCGAGTGCACATATCCCAACACCATTTCAATTTCAAGCCTTACTTCAGAGCTATCAACTCAACTCAATTTCGAAAGCAACCTGTCTCTCTTGGTGCCATAATCTCATTTCGGTCGACAGCAAGAAGAAAATCCCATCCACATCAGTTGTACTGTATCAGACCAAATCTCCAGGCAAATCTCGAGGCTTATTTACAACGAAATATCTAGGCTACAAGTCGCTTGTCAATTATGTGCCCAATATGAAGCCTCCCGCTGAGGCAGCAGAGCCGGCCAGCTCTCGCGCTGCCCACGGCGGACTTTTCCCCATTACGATGGACGGTATGATCCTGTCACCTCAACAATTAACGGTGCGCCACCCATAGAACTGTACCATCCAGAATTTTCTTGATTTCTGGACGACGACAAAAACAACATAAACCTCGCCATTCCTCGCAAAGTCTTCGTTAAGACCACGGAACTTATGGTCAAAGCATCTATCTGCACTCTACCACAACAACGACGAGGAACTCGACAGTTGAGCTATCTATGGTGGAACTCCCAAACAGGGACGAGACGGTCAGAGGCGGTATCATGTCGTGGACGATGAGACTTAACGCGAATTCTGCGTCCGCTAATTCCGTCGTCCCTTTGGTGTTCGAGGACAGAGAGCAGGGAGTGGTTGCGACTCCTCGGCTGAAGTTGAGGTGTCCGCATCGAGGTTTGGGGTCAATCAGAAGTAAGTATTATTTTCCTGTCATGCCTCCTTCTCACATAACATTGTTTCTTCAGAACGACCAAGTGCGCGATGCTTGTTCTTGTCCGATATTCCTATTTAACCCCAGTGGGCTCTGCGCCCTTGGGCCGTGATCCTGGATAGATGCATCGTCCAACGGCTGATCGACTTTATATGAATATCGTTTGCCCTACGGGTGTGGAGCCTCTTGCGAGATAGAACCTGCTTGTGATGCTGCCTTTTTCGATTGGATTGGTAAATAAGAGTGGAGGTTTTAATGTAGCAGCGTCCTGTAGATGTGTTTATGGACGGCCACATTTTCCCCTGCAAGGATCGAGAACGACATCGAGATTTCTGGGATGAATTTTCTCGGTCGCTGCCTGACTGAGCCTCTGAGCCTGCAGCTAGCTGTTGAAACGATCAGAAACGTTGAGAGGAAAGAACGGTTTTTGATTCGCTGGCGGTCCGTTGATCCTGCGTCGGACTTTGCCGTCACCGACTTGAGTCCGACTCATTTCGGTTGCGCTTGTCAGCCCTGCCTTTGGAGCCTCACTTTCGTCTCCAAACTTGCTCTAAATTCTTTCGGGTGGTAGCCTCTCCGCTTGTGATATTGTATTCATCCCCAAACAAATGGACAGCGCCGAATTCCACGCAGCAGTGGGTTACCTCCCTAAGAACTCTGATTTTCGATTTTACGACCGACTTGAAGGTGTACGACACCGTTCGTCTCATCCCCGTCTGCAAAGTTACCAGTTACGGTACAACTACGTATGAAATGACTCGTGAATCCTACTCACTTCGGCGCGTCAACCAAGGCCATATAGCTAAACTGATCGGGATGCCTAACCATTCGCGACACGTTGGTCAGGGTAAGCAGTCTGCGCATTCTTCTCGTTCATTGCTCTTGCTGGAACGGCTGTGGTTTAGCACTTAAATTCGTAACGCCTGGGGCGACTCCTCCGGTTCCGTGGCATCGTGTGGTCTCATCCTCGGGCGCCATCTCCTCGAGGGGGCCCGGAACCGATGGCGCACGATTACAAGGTGAAGTCCTTGAAGCAGAGGGTGTCGAGGTTACTGTGGGCCGCACGGGCGAAAGGAGGGTAGACTTTTCTGTCTGTGGATGGTTCCCGGAGCCTGGAACGATCTGAATAAAAAACATCTTTCATTTCGTTGCAGTTGCTCATTTATTTTCTACGGAACCGCCATTTCTCATAGCAGCAGCTCTTACGAAAATAGTGACAAGACTGCTCGAGGACTCGGAGAGCTATTCAAGACTTTGCCATACTTTCAGCAAATTCTCGGAACCCTTTCCCTGTCCATGAACGTTCCTTTACCAGCGCGGACGACATAGCGCCCGAGTCAACTGGTATAAAGCGAGCGGGTGGACTATTGTTTTCAACGATTACTGAAATTATTCAGTTCGGACTCACTGAACGGATCATTTACACTGAAGGTTAGGACATGGACTAGCAGGTTCAATGTGTCTACTTGTAATTACTGGGCTTCGGGGAAATGCCGAGGAACGACCGCGGTTACCAGGTATCCGTGGTATACACTGGCGAGAATCAGCATGTGAGTGTCGTCTATTTTCAAATTAATTTTACACGGACGCAAAATACTGAACAAAGCAGTGATTGCCCACTTTGCGATGGAAAAAGCGCGGACGTCGATTCCGTGCCGTCTGGCCTTCGTCTCAGTTTGGTGCCAGAAAGGCCTGCGGATGGCACAGCCTAGTTCCGACCCTGGCGAGTTTCACAACTGGGACGATGTGAGATGTATCCCATTTTTGCGCCAACACCACGCCCAACTTCGCTCAACCGGGGAACACGCTTGTAGTACAGATGGGCAGGAATCCACCAGACTTGCCACCAGACTTAAAGTTTGACCGCCGTAAGTGTTTCCAGTTTGGAATTTCCAAGTTTGCACCAGTTTTGATTCTATAATAGACCCAAGGCTGGAGACAGTGCTTAGAAGCTTTTATGTTGTCAGTATTTCACCGGATTGTGGATGGAACCATGGGCACAGCAAGACGAAACGAAATAGCACTTCGAGATGAGTGCAATTAGGCCGAATAAGGCAATTTGGCAGAAACTTTGCAGTAAGCCTAAGATATACCCAGAAACAGGGTGCCCACATGAAAGGCGATTCAGAAGGCAGCACACGACGTCAAGCAACAAATGGACGGTTGCAGGTTGGTTGCAGGGGAAAGAACTCGGATTACAAATCACCGCCCTAGGTCAACACAACCAAACAAACACCTGGAACGACTTGACGGTCAAGTCCCTTCCCGCCTCTTCCCTGCTCCCTCCCCGTCTCACTCTTCTTTGCTTTCCAAAACCTCGTTCAGTGTCTTAAGAAAATGGGCCGATGGTGCGACTCTCGCCGCCGGAATGACAGGGATAGATGGCTTATCCTTGTTCGGCATTAGGACCAACGAATACTCTGACGATGTTTTTCTATCCAAACTAAAAGGACTCGTGTATGTGCGCTCGACAGAATCAAGTGAAGAATGTTAACACACATCTCCGCGGCTAGGTCCGGCGCGATCAAGCGCTCCAAATTGGAGAAGGCTGAGCCTACCATTAGGCATGTCACCCTTCTGAAGCGATCCGTGCCTTGCTGATATGCCCAATCTCCCCCATCGCACTCAATCCTCGGCCCCTGAAGCTATAAACACTTTGTGGAAGATCTGGATGCCGGCGACTCATTTACCACGACTGTCATTGAGATTTTGGTACAGGTGAATCCGTTCACACCTCATGTTTTCGGTCCTCTTTTATTAACTTGAATGGTGTAAAAGGAATTGGCTGAACGGCGTCTACGTACCAGCCCAGGCGACCGCAGACTCATCGCAGACCGTACCGCGAAAAGCCTACGTTTATTGGCGACTCCCATTCGGATATATCGCGAACGAAGGAACTCCGGACGTAGAACAGTCAATATGGCGGAATATCTGACTGCTCCGCCGGACGAACTAGATATGGAGGAAGACGACGACGAATTCGAGACCCTGTTGGACCGTGCTACTATGCCAGTGGAAGGGGTTCGCATGAACTCGGAGCTATTTGACGCGTACGGCCCTCCAAGCTGGGCATCTGGAAGCATGACCCGCAGGTCTCTCCCTGCCGCTGGTCCTCCCACCCCTTCATTGTCGGATGAGTCCACACCTCCACCGGGGCTCTCTCCACCTACGACCACCCGTACCACCAACGTATGGTCTCTTCCTCCCGCCGCTCCAGGGTCCCTGTCGCTATCCCGCCAGTCCTCTATCCGTCGCCCTACCCGCTCAAGAACGGTCGATTTCAATGAGTTCACAGCCCAGCGCCGCTCGAGTAATCGCGATCAGCGCGCCGATCCCACTGGAGAAGAGCCATGGACTCGGACCTCTCGCTCGACTCGCCGCTTCTTCCCCTTCAGCTACCAAACACGTCGCCATGACCTGCACTGGAACGAAACCCCCGGAGAGGGCACCAGTGCTGAATTATCTGACGACGCGCTGTACATTACAGAGCCCGAGCCCACGCCGTCGAGCGCGACATTCTATTCCTTCCCGACGCCCATCTCGTCCAGCCCGTCCTCGCACGACGGCCACCCCGCCGAGACGAGCGAAGAGCGTGCTACGACCTCGGCGGCACCGCGTCTCCGTCGTGGTGGGGTCCGCCCACCTGAATCCTTGCTCCTGCGGCGCGTGTCTCCCGCTCTTGACCTTGGCGCCCCGCAGTCGCCCGCTAATGATAGCGAAAGGGTCGCACAGTTTGCTGCGGCACTAGTTGCTGCATCGTATCCAACGCCTGGGTCTCCCGCGAATGAGAGTGGGAATGAAAATCAAGCTTGAAGGAACACGGACTTGTTGTATTAGTAGCATCTTCTAGGCATATTTTATGTGAATTTTTTTTGTATGTAGGTCACTAGGTGACTATAAAAAACCGGTTTCTCATGGATGAGGGCAACGGTCAAAAGAATGGATTTTGACACACGAGTAAGACAGTCGAATTCATGGTTGGTTGGTCCTCAATGGGACAGAAAAAGAGGCTTGATTATCGATATCAGGACGAGGACGCGACACCAGGAAAATGGTCGACTGCAGTCGAAATTTTGAACTTTGGCGCGCAGAGAATGGTGACCATGAATAGAAACAATTGATGAGTACAATGCAATATTGGGTACATAGAAAATAGATGTAGTTTAGTGTCATGAGAGCTGAGAGTATCATGTGTAACGGTCGTTTGACCAAACGTGCACTGTACTCTGTGCCTCGCTCCGAATCTATGCGCCACCGGGGAAAGCGTTGGATGACCTCCTTCGCCCTCCTGGTTCGGTGTCCTGGGGTTGCAGGCGGCCGAGGTAACTGCGGCCGGCTGGCGTCGTGCCGCACCCAACCGTACATAAATGCCTCTTTATCGGGCACGGGCGACGGGCCATCGTCCAGAGGTGTGACCACTGTCTCGTCGCCGCCAGATTTTGACTCTGGGTCACTAGGATGTGCTTCGGGCTCGTCGTCCTCGGTAATGAGCGTTTCGGGGTAGCAGCTGAGGAGGAACTCCTCAGGGAAAGGGAAGGCGCATGCATTGCAAGTTCACCAAAGAGCCGGTCCCATGCCTTAGAAGTTGAGGCATGGAATTGTCTTATGTCCAGTGGGGAGTAGAACGTGACGAAAAACAGGTTGGCAGACGATGTCCTGTGGGGTTCAAGTTTCAACATGCGAGGTATAAACATCAACGTTGAAGCTGGCTATGAGAGACTGGGCTCAAGTATTGTGGCTGCTTGGAATACAAAAAGGCATGTGGGTGTTTGTGGGTGTTCTCCAAGAGTCAGCGATGCACAGCCAGAGGGAACGGAGATCGTCAGTAACCTGGTTCACCCGGGGAAAGTTGGTGTAGGGGGGCACTAAATCGCTGTGGAGCCCGTCCGGACTCAAGCATTAAGAAGTCGACATCCGTGCAGAGGGGGACAAATATGTATTCGTATTCTGTCGCTGAGAATTCCTATACATTTTTAGTCAACACGCTAGACGGGGAGATCAGAGGGCTCACAGTGAGAAATGATTTCCATTCTGAAACTGGGACCGTGAAGTTGTGTGTTTGCAACGAATTCATAGCAGCCAACGTTTCTTCTGTTGGAGCCGAAGTCCAACAGTCTGTGCCATGGGAAGCGTCTCCATCGACTTTCGAACTGAAAGAAACGGTAGACTCTAGCCATGCCACAAATGAGGTAACTCAGTATGGAGGATACTGCATTTATGTGTTGGGTCTATGGTGTATATCTCTAGTCACATCCCCACAAATATTCCATATGACGGTGCTAAGGCCAGGTCAGCTTCAAGTCATTATTACAGGAGGCAGTCTCACTAGGCGGACATCATCCTTGGGAAATAAAAAGCTCCTCGTCAACGGCGCGTCGATAGGTTCTTCAACGGTGGCAAGAGCGCTGAGCGGCACTGTTGTGGTCATGGTCGGTCACAAAGTTGAAAACTTTTCAAACAGAAAACACGATCACGGGACATTCGCGCTTTGAGTGACAGGACGTAGCTGTCACACCCCCTGTCGACCGCCGTCCACCATGGCCATAATCAAAGTGACCAGGCGACGCGCGCGCGCACGAAGCAATAGAACCTCAAAGTGTCTCGCCAGGACGCTACCGCTGAGGTGGCATTCATTACTCGGCTTGATTTCGTAACTCGGAGACTCCAAGCCCTTGTGGCATTATAATAAAGACACCATAAGTTCAAGTGTTTGTGAAGTCATTATATTCTTGTCTGATCTCGCTGAAGGTTAAGCGGTTCAGCGATCTTTGCAGGTGATGGACCAGCTAACATCGTTAAGGGTCAGTTTATTCAGGTCGCGTACCATGTCATTTTAAATACCTGCCACAAGAGGGGGCCAACTGAACATTTTATGCTTGACAACAAGCTACTCGTAGCCATCCCCAGCACCGAAACGATCAGCAAGAATGCGAACCAAGGGCAAGAGTCGGGAAACCGGTGTCGATTATTGTAGTTTGTAGAACCACTCAAGAAATCAAGTGTCAACCTTTCGCGTTCCAGGTGGTTTTGTTGGTGGAACACTCTGCCACGGTCCTCGACCTCGACAGGCCGTTCAGCTTCACAGGGCGGAATGCTCTCCATCAGAACGAAGGTTCCAAATCTCGGAAAGCCGCCTAAAGTCGTCAATGAGGGAATATAGATGTTAGAACAGGAGAGAAGTAATTCAAATAAACCATGTACTGTACGAATTAGATATCAGTCTATTCAACGCGGGAGATGAACCGAGACGCACAGTTGAACATTCTAGCCAGATAAGTTAGGGTCAGGGAAGGATACGGCTGAAACAAGTTATTCTTCGGTAATAGAAATTCGTTGTCAAAGGTGCGCCAGTTCTTCCGAACAGCCAAGTGGAACCGTTGTGAAATTTTCTTGTCATAATCATTTTTCGCTCCAGTCAAAAAATTCAAAGCTCAGCCGATTCCCTTGCGCGCGCGACAAACGAATTGACATCTTTCGCAACCTCTTCAGCGCGCTGCCAGATGAATCCATGCCCAGTTCTATCATACACCTTGACCTCGGCTCTCGCGATTCGCTCTGCCAAATGCCTTCCCCAAGGCGTAGGGATCAAGGCATCGTCCTCACCTAGTAGCACTAGCACCGGCATCTTCAATTCATGCAAGCGGTGCCACGACAAGCCTGGGCCAGACACTTCCCCCCACGCTAAGCTCGCAGCTATCTGGTCCTTCGTGCCTCCCTTCCTATCTAGTAAAGTCAGGTTTCTCTCTTCTCCAGGCGCATTGCGCTGTTGGACGCGCGACCAGTACGCATCCGCCGCGCGCTGTCCTGGCGTATCCTGAAAGAAGAACGAGAAGGCAATAGCGTCTTTCGCAGCGGCTTCGCCCGGTCCTGCGCGCGCGAGCCGCTTCAATGGCTCGGCAGGCGAAGCAACGCGCGTTCGCCCATCTTGTGGTGCGCTGCAGTCGGTGCCGGCGAGGATGAGACTGCGTATGCGATCCGGTCAGCTGAGCGCGACCATTTGCACGCAACGACCACCCATGGAGAATCCAAAAAGGTCGAACAGCTCGAGCTCTAGCGCGTCGGCGAAGGACAACAGGGAATCGGCCCAGCCTTGGTAGGAGGGAGGAACAATTCCGGTAGAGCGACCAACGCCGGATTGGTCGAATACGATTACAGGGCGAGTTGCTGCGAGGGCGTTGAGAAGGAGAGGGTCCCAGAAATCCATATTGGCTCGAAAATGGATTTGCATGAGTAGGGGCGGAGATTTAGAATTTGTAGGGTTGATGTCGCGGTAGGCGTAGGTCACAGAATTGGATGCACGGATGTAGAGGGTTGGGGCCATTTGCGCTGCCATCTCTGAGCGGTTCGGGATTAAGAATAGGCAACGCTGAAAATTCAACGGCACCGGCAATCGGGCCGGCGCTTGACCCGGAGCAAACCTGAACAAACTGGAACCACTCTTGAACATAAACTACTTAAACCGCTCTCGTTGACGCCTGTAAGAGGAGGCGTGCCGAAGCCATCAAAGGTATACCTGGGTTCGAGAAACTCAGTGACGGCCACAGCCTCAAAACAGGACTGGGCTTTTCACATTTTATACGGGGACTCCGAGTCTTTTTGTACGGAGCATGGACCGCAGTGCAAAACCGCCAGGTCAGAACTTTTTTAGACTCGAACCAGTCGTTATTCTGACTATTGATGAAAATCGATCAATAGGGCAGCTGAATAGCCTGTCTTTGAGACCTCACGCGCGCCCTTGGGACTGGTTCGAGTCCAGAACTTTTTTCCAATTTGCACATACAATTTCCCGGCCACACAGTAGCGGTCGAATTGCAACTCCGGCCATGATGCTGCAAGTTGACATTCGCGAGATTTTCCCGTCCTCGTGCTTCGACGTGTCTGATGTGCTGGGATACACAAAAAATGTCCAGATTGATACCTTTCGGTCTCATAAAAGTAGAAGTCTTTCGTGGGATCATTGTGTGTGCCACTCGGTTTTCTGGAGCTATTGGCCGCTCGATGTCAACGGTGCCTGAAGAGCATTCAATTTCCGTCACTCGTTGACTTGGAGAAAAATATTTGGTTTCGGCACTTAACCTCTCCGCCAGGACCCACTTTGGCCCTCGATCGAAATCAACCAGGTTTAAGGGCAACTCCATCCATCCGACTGCTTCAGTCCTGGACCATTGAGTTGATCATGTGCAGCATTATTCAGATCGAGGCGGAATTTCAGTGCACGTCGGCAAAGAATTGGTTAAAATCCACCGATCTTTTTGCTCTGCTGCATTGATTCTCTGAACTCTCATCCCCCAATCATGGTTTGTTCCACTGTTTTGTTTTTGTTCATTTTCGTCGGCGCAGTCTTGGGAGCTCCGCCTGCGACAGGAGTCCTCTTCAATATCAAAGACTTTCAAGGCAATGTCTTTGACCTGGCCTTCACCAGTTCGGCAGACCTCGCTCCTGTTCAGACGCTCAATGTCAAGCCGGGAGTCAGCGCCCAAGCGGTATGCACTATGGTGACTAATTTAAACCTATATTCATTATCGGACGCTGCAGTGGACCCTTTCGTCTGTTGGAACTCTGTTCACCATCGCCAACCCATTTGTGGGGACATTCCTCTCCTTCACAATGGCCAAAAACGGACTGAATCCGACTTGTGCCCAAATCTGCGGATATACCGGCGTAGCCACTGCTTGGAATATTTCCGCCAATGCTGTTGGCCTCGGTTACAAGTTTGTCGCCCGCCTCAGGCATCCGTTTTCTTGCGCTAACAGTTTAATTACTTATTAACAGCATCATCGAGCCGACGTCCAAATTGGCCGTGACGAGCTGGCCTGCGAGCAATTCAACTATCATCGGGCATACGACACCTGTTGGTTTCCCCCCGCCTCTTGAATGCTTCACTCATCCTTGCACACAGCTCACCCTACAGCCATTGGATCCTAACGAACGACAGCAGGTTTTTTCTTTCCCACAATGTAAGCCCTTTCATTTTACCCTGTGGATACGGGACTGATACTTCGGTATAAAACATTAGTTCCAGAATGAGTGAGGGTTGTAGGCTGAGGAGTCGGAATGCGATTGTCATGGTTGTGGAATTTTTCGGCAGGAGGATCGTTTTTGTTTTGTTTTGAATTGTACCCTTGTGTTTTATCATTGGTTTATATCTCAGTTTCGAACTACAGGTGTTCAATGGCATATAGATTTAGGCTGACTCATCTTGACTGAGACCGAAGATTCCACAAACTTATGTTCAACTAACAGTGGGAAAAAAAATACATACAAATGTCAATTCTTCTGTATGGTATGCATGCGTATAATAACGGTAATGGCGTTACAAGTCGAATTCACGAAACCTTAGGCTGTACGATTCTTCTTCGTCCCAATATAAACCCGTCAATTTTCCGGACGACAAAAGAACCTCCTCGCGGAAACTAGGCTCTTCGGAGGCACTGGGACGTTTAGTCTGACCACATAGTTGGCACGACTTAGTTGATCAACAGGGCCACTGACTAGTACTGAGTGATCAGTCTTTGGAAAGGAGTTCAACGTTCAACCATCAACGTGGTCAAATGCCACACAGCGGCGGCAATTAAAATGTATGTTGGCTTCAAGTTGGCTTGGGCAAGCTCTAGAGCCCGAAAGCGGGTAGAAGGCGTGGGACTTGACAAAACATGGAGCGGCTACTCGTAGTCGGTCATCGAAGGTCTCATACCACCTCTTCTGTGGCTGCTGCTGCTGAAGTTACGGCGTTGTGCCAGAGTGGTGCGGGAACGAAGGGACGCCCGGCATTACACCACTTGACAACCAACCAGGAGATAGCGACCGGGTCCTGCCCAAAGAACATCCTAAAAGAAAGCGGTCAATGAGCAAACTTCAACTTGAGATATTGCGACATACCAGTCGAATTTCCGACGCAGCTCTTCGAGGATAGAGTGCATCGGCATCCCGTTTTCGGCCATTTTTTTCTTTGCCCACATGTCTCCCCCCAAAGGCCGCACGACGAACGGTGTGACCTCGCCCTCCCACCACCGCAGAGTTTGAGCTAGGTGTTGGACCATCACGCACTGGACGTTGCGGCACCGCAGCGTTAGATGAAAGTCTGCCCCTTCCGCCCCTCTGAAGGGTGACGCGTGGACGGAGGGGTCCGACAAGTGTTGCAGGTACTGGACGCACCAGCGAGTGTCCAGGACGTCAGTGGTGTGGGGCGAGTGGATTATGCCGGTGTACACCAATGCTAGCAGTCCGAACTTGGCAGGCATGGTGGGCAGCGGCGGCGGTGAGGAATACGACGGGGGCGGAGATGACCCTCGGTGCAGCATTCCAAAGAATCCCTGGAGCTCGATGATGTCGTCCTCGGGATAAATGGATATGCTGGCCGACGTGACCGAGCGCTTGACTGCTCTGGGCCGGGGAAGCTGCAGGCCCAACTTCCCAATCTGCCTAGTGTTGCAACTCGTGAAAACACCACCGCGAACAACCCCAGACCCCGACTGCGCGAGGGCATCCGATGGTTCACCTGGCCCGGCTGCACAAACCAATGTCCAGAGCTTGCTTTGAAGGGGGCCCGAGTAGCAGGCGTTGCACACGATGAGCACGCGTGCCTTGCAGCGTTTCAATGCCGACTCCAAATCCCGCTTTGATAGGGACGCCTCGCCCCTCCCGAGTCCCGTCAACACGTGAAACTCAAACACTCCACCCGACACACCGCCATGGCCGACTAGCAAGAGTACAAGGGTATCTCTGCTTTTGACCAGTCCCGCAAGATGGGAGAGTTCTTGGAGTGCATAGTCCCTATGCTTTGCTGCCGAGCAGTTGGGCGTGGAATGCAGGGGTTTCAAGAGGGAAGGATGTAAAGGAAAGCGGAGCCGGTCGCAGGCCGGTTCACCGTGGATGCCTTGGCCATCCGGAAAAAAAGGTAGTACGGAGCGCAGGACGTGGAACCGGGAGCGGCCGCTGTAGCCGACGGCGTGCTGGAGGAGGAAGGTCCATCAGCAGTAATCGGCGACCATACAGTCGATGTTCTGGTCCCGCATCGTTCCCTCGCCAACCCCCAAGAATCCCCAACACACAACAACGGGCTTCCGAGGCAGGACTATGCATGCTGTTCTATAAAAGTAAAAGCGATGTTAGCAGTCGCATTCTTGAAGTTTTCGCTCAAAACAATGACTTGCTTTTGCAAGCTTTTGACCGCTTTCTTGAACGATCCAAGCTTAGAGAACGCCGGAATAGTGGTGGAAGATGTGTCCATGTTAAATGGGCGTAGGTTTAGCCTTGTAGGTAGGATGTGTCGGGAGGGGGGAACGAAAGACAAGAAAGGGGTTCCCATCAAATTATATAACTTCTCTATTCAATGCCATTCCATTCAGTCCGACTCGAGCGCTCGGACGATGCACAATGGGTTTGATAATCTTTTTTTCTCCCTCATTTCTTGCTCAATCCTCCCGAAGTTTTTCGGGATAGTTAGATGTCCTACTCTACCACACCTGCATGACATATCTAAGGGATTCGCGGCTAGCATAACAAGACATCGAGAACCAGTTGCCGGTCCATCCACTTGAAAGTCGGGCTGTTTTTGGGAAATGCCCTCCTGAGCTGCTCACTCACCCCTGGCCCCCGAGAAAAATGACAAGGCACTGTAATATGCTATGCAACCAGTTCTGCCTCTTTAGACCGATGAGAGGGCTAATTATCAAACCTAGTTCGCCCTTATTTGACTTCTCAAGATTCAACCGTGTGAACAAAAATGTCATCGTAATGATGGGGTCTTCTTCCATCGGTTCAAATATTTACGTTGTGAATAAATCGTGAATTCGGATCGAGAGCGCATGGTCATCATTTTAGTGTGGGAGAGACCCAGTCGTTGAGGTTAAAGAGAACTGCCTGGAGGATCCCCGTTTGCCAGTGGAGTACGTATAGCTTAGAGTGATGGCTGTCATGTAGTACCAGCGAGACTGGCATTCTCGTACATCTCGAAGAGGAATTTGGCCGACTCACACGCTACTTTGATGCCACTATACTAAACGGCACTTTCCTTATTGGGATGCAAAGCGTTGTCATTCCCGATATGGATGCTGCGGTCGCATTGCTATTATTTACTTTCGGTTTCATGCCCTAGATTCATTCCACCTTGCATCAACTCAGTGTTCGTTTCATCGAATCTCATTTCAAATCGGCCTTTAGCCTTCAACCCCTAGACTAATATTGTTCAAGTTGTGTCCATCTCAACCATCACCATGTCTTGGCTTCATTAAATTAGACTCGTAACCAGTCTATCATTAAATATTAGTTCTGGTTTTTTCCTGTTCGAGTTCCACCATGTCTGGCCAACGGTCCGCAGCACCCAAGTCCCAATTTATTACTTTCAAATTCACAGGCACCAAGCCGACCATCCGCGACTCACGCGTGACGGATCCTTGGGGGCGTACTGTACTGACGATCTCGAGCACCAAGAAAGAGAGTACGCTCCACAACGTGCAGGGCCAGATCCTCGCTTTGATTGAATGCTTTGATTGAATGGAAGCACTCTCTCCCGAGAGTGCGATATCGTGGGTCAGAGGCAAAATCCAAGGACCTCCTACCCTTGGAACGCAAGTCCATGTACGTCCCAATATTTGCGAACACAAAAGCCCGATCCTAACGCCTGATTTAGGATCAGAGGCATGACGCACGAGAGTCAAACTTATGGCTGGCGCGGGTCGCCAGATGGGATGTCCGTAGGCGCAAGTCGTTCCCACTGCCTCCCATTCCAATCTAATCCTTGTGAAGCTATACCACCCATCCGCACCCGAGAAATGTCTCGCCTACTGGCACAACGAGGAGCAGGTCATTTTCCTCGAAGCGTCTCTAGAAGTCTGTGCTGGGCTGCTCGATATGTGTCTCATCGCCATCTTCATGATGAACTGCGGTTCGCAATTGGAGGACCACGGCAGCTCTGGAGGCCCGAACTTGGCGTTAATAGGCGCGATATCGGCGTTGATCAATGCAGCTTGAGCGTCCATTAGGTAAAATAAAACAGTCCAAAGTGTACAAGTATAGTATTATTGGGGAGACCAGGAAAGGCGTCCCCAGTATCGCGGGCCTATTCTGATGAGCACGGCGAGGCCAATGGCGACTTTGGCGACATCGAAAACAAAGTAAGCCTTCCGTGAACCGATGAGGAAAGCTGCTGCTGCGAGGAAGGCAAAGGACCACCGAACAGGGAAAGCACGCTCGAAACTGCGGGCCAGAGTCAGCGGGTAGAAACTATGGCACAGACTACACGCACGTCTGCTTCTCAAAAAGGGGGCCATTTGTCCATGATGCAAAGTCGACGAGGATGAGGAAAGGCGCGGCGCTGAGGAAGAAATGGTCCCCATCGAACGGCGTCGTCAGCCCCGCCACTGCCAGCGTGCGCACCCATACGACCAGCACGGGCGCGGCGAGCGGAAGGAGCCACGTCATGAGCAGCAGCAGGTGCATATTGTGATTGTGGTTGTTCGCAATGTGCGGCGGGGGCGCCGCGGACCTTCGCGGTTCTTCCACAGTCGTCTCGCCTTCCCGCCGCAGTAACGGGATTGCCACCGTGTCTGGGATAGATGCGATGTGCGCGACGTGCACCTGAGACGCGGCGCAGTTGTATAGATGTATCATCCAGCAGCCGAGGAAGGCCACTTGCCACGGCACGATGAAGAAGATGAGAAGGAAGATGAGGCACATTGAAATAACGGTGCTTCTATGGACGCTCGTTTCCTCCCGACGTCTGGTAGCTTAAGATCAGTGCGGGTATGAACGACATGCGGGGAAAACGGACCTTCTGAAAACATTTCTCCGGAGTTTTCCAAGCGGCCACATAATTGCTTGAAGCATCCACCAACTGACGCATACGAACCCGCTCGAAATGAGCAACAGTAGAGGAGCGATAAGGGCAAACAGAGGGTCCCCTCTGTTCCCAAGATAAAACTTCTCCGGTAGCGGCACGACGGATAATACTACAGAGCACAGCAGCATCCTCTGAAGGGGTTTCCCTGTGAATAATGCGAGGGATTGTTCGACGGTGGGCACCGGAGGTGTGGGTAACCCCGCTGTACAGCGCTTAGTTAACTGTTTGTGTAGGGGAACGACGTGGACCCTTACGGTTGACTTCGCTCATGTCCCATGCTTGGAACAGAATCACAGCGACAACGCCGATAGCCCAACTGGGCAGGATTGTGAAATACCGCGACGCCCATCGGCCAAGGGTCGCCGGCCAGTCTATGCTGAGATTTAATGCCGCAAGCTCCGACTTGCAGCCGAGGGACCCGGACGAATATACGGTAAAGTGGAGGCCGGACGACAGGCCAGGCTCAGAGTGGACATGTGGCGCCGCGGCATGAGTGTGGAGGAGAATACGGTGTGATGGGAGAACATGTAGCGGGAAGTAGTGAGTTTCGGATGGGTGAGAGGTATGTACGAGCAACGGTGCGAGCAAGGCGTCTATGAGGAAGCTTCAGAAAGCTGGCAGTGTTAATCAGCATGTACGGCCTACCAGAACAAGGTTTCTCGGATATTCTCCGATGAGGAGTGATGCGGTAGACGACAAGCGCATTTGAGATAAGATTAGGGAACTCAAACGACGCCCGTAACGCTCCGAGGTCCGGTACCGGTGCAGAGACCTGTCCAAGGAGCAATTCTGCGAAAATATTAATCGACGTCGCGAAAGAAACAGAGAGAAACTTACGCATGGTACTAACGCTACTTCTGAACGGTTCATCCACAACGAATCCGCCGATAATCCACCCTGCTCCCTCTCCGTTTTCCATACGCACAGCGACCCACTTCGAAGAACTCCCCGCCGGAACGTCAGCTTCAAACAGCACGACACCCTCGGATTCGTCTGTTCCTTCCTTCGGAATCGGGAACGGCCTCCCAGTAATGGGGCTCGGGATTAGCTTCAAAACGTCCGGTTTTTGCGTACTGCACCGAACCTCGTCCGCCCCCCTCCCACCACACGCAAACACGCTCGCGGTGAGCGAAATCGACTTCTGCGGCGCCACCGGCGGGACGGACCCCTGCGACACGAACAGCACAAACTTCGCGGGGCGCGCGGCGGGGATGGGCAGCAGGTACGTGCGCGCGCCGTGCGGCTGCTTCAGCACGAGATGCATGCCCTCGGGCAGCGTCTCTGGACCGACGGTAAGACCCTCGGGGAGCGGGGCATCCACTAATGGGAGCGGGGGGAGCGCGTGCCCGTCGCGGAGCCAGCGGTCGAGGATGGTGCCACGTCCGAAAGCAGACGACGCGCCACCGAGCTCGAGCGCCGCACGCGCGACGCGCCAGCGGACCTGGTGGCACCACACCATCTCGCGGTGCCCCACGCCCGTCCACGAGCCTTCGAGCGCTGACGAGAACACTGTCCGCCGGAATGGCGCGTCGGCTGCGTTCGCGGGAGGGAGGACACAGGACTCGGACGGGATCATCATGTCCGTCGCCCCACCGCAGAGCGACAGGATGGGCGTCGGGTCTGCTGCGAGTACATGCTGATTCCGGTCATATATCATGTCGATGCGGGCGTCGAACCGCGCGGGGGGGAGGGTGTGCGGGGTGGACATGGTGATGATCGCGGAGATGTTGGACGAGGGGAGGAGCGACGTCGCGACGATCCCCCCCATTGAATGTCCCATGATAATTATGGAGGTTCCAGAGGGGTATAAAGACAAAATGTACGCGATGGCGCGTGAGGTATATGCTGTCTGGGCTTCGAGGGTGGGCCCATGGAACGCAGACAGGTCTTCATTGAATTCAACTGCAATTTCAGTCAGTCAGTCAAGTTATTTCGAGCAAGGGAAACAGTACGCGCCGGCGAAAAAATCGAGCGGCTTCAAAGCACGCGACCGGAATTCAGGCGCGACCGAATACGGCGCATCGTAGTATTGCCGAACCGCTGAAGATGCTATGGAGCGCACTTGCCGTGAAGAACCCGCATTCCCTGGTATGAATAGGATGGGTACGCCGTTCGTGACCTTTTCTTGTTCGTCAATGCACCGTTGGTATTGTGGCGTGCGACATACATACATGCGTCGACTCCCATCCTTTACCATATCCATCTACTTCGCGGTATAGCCATAACGAATATCTCTTAGCCAGCGGTGTCCATGCCACGTCGAACTCGGACTGTAGCACATAGGATGGCCACATATACGACATGCGACATCCTTGCGGGGAGAGGTCGCTACCCGTGTCCACCGCCGCCAGGTAGAGGTACGCGACCGAGAACACAGAAAAGAGGGCGATAAACCCAGTTGCGAATCGCATAGTACGTCTAGAGAGAAAAGTAAATCATCAAGCTCGTTGTGGGGACATTGCGCGCTGACGCGTAAAGAAAGACAGTTTAAATTCGCTCGCTCTCACACAGATACAGAGCAAAAGAAGAGGGGATTCATTATTTTCAGAACACAAATCCACAAGTTAAGGTCTTAGCGCTAATAAGAATTTAAAAATTGGATTGGAGGAAGTGTACGGAGGGATGGTAGCATGACGTGGACGTGGACGTGAAGATAACAAGAAACAAGCGCATGCAATACTCTAATCCTCTGCCGGTGCATCCGCAGCCTCCTCCTTTGTGTCGGCGGGCTTGTCAGCTGCGAGGGCGTTAGGGGGTGGAGATAAGCGCGCCAAGAAGGAAACTTACCAGAGTCTTGCATGTCCGAGGTCCAAAGCGTCAGGTTATCCCGGAGCAGTTGCATGATCAGGGTGGAGTCTTTGTAGCTCTCTTCTGATAACGTGTCGAGCTCGGCGATGGCGTCGTCGAATGCTTGCTTTGCGAGGTGGCATGCGCGGTCGGGCGAGTTGAGGATTTCGTAGTAGAAGACGGAGAAGTTGAGGGCAAGGCCGAGACGGATCGGGTGTGTCGGGGGGAGCTCCGTGACGGCGACGTCGGAGGCGGCCTTGTAGGCCTCGAGCGACTTGTCGGCGCTGTCCTTCCGCTTGTCGCCGGTTGCGAATTCGGCAAGGTAGCGGTGGTAGTCACCCATCCTGAGAGACGAGGGCGTTAGCAACCAGGCGCTCGCTTGAATCACAAGCAGACGCTTACATCTTGTGGTAGAAGACCTTGGACTCTCCAGAGGCAGCAGAGGGGATGAGGTGCTTCTCGAGCACGTCAAGGATGTCCTCGCAGATTTTGGCGAGTTCATTCTCGATCTTCTCTCTATAACCCTTGATCATGGAGACTTGGGCCTCGTTACCCTTCGACTCCTCCTTCTGCTCGATGGAGGATACTATTCTCCACGATGCACGGCGGGCACCGATGACGTTCTTGTATGCGACGGAGAGGAGATTGCGCTCTTCGACGGTGAGTTCCTGGTCGGATGAGGCGACGCGCTTCATGTTCTCGACCATTTCTGGGCGCGTGATGAGCGGGTGGCGACGAACCAAAGACAAGAGAATCACCTTCGTAGCGCTCAGCCTGCTCAGCGAGCTTGGCGAGGTAGACGGAGTCTTCACGGGATTCAGGCATCTATGAACGACGTGTCAGTCGCGACAAGACGCGTACGGCGCGTAGAGTACATACGGCTGGTGTTAGAGAGTAGGAGCTAGACGAGGTGGACGATGAGCTCGCTGTGGCAGACGACGAGGTGGGGGACTCACAGTTGGGGGGGTGGTGCGGTATGATGTGGT
This sequence comes from Mycena leptocephala, assembly GCA_029378395.1. Taxonomy (NCBI): domain Eukaryota; kingdom Fungi; phylum Basidiomycota; class Agaricomycetes; order Agaricales; family Mycenaceae; genus Mycena; species Mycena leptocephala. The sequence continues at coordinate 60,193 of JARJLF010001409.1, read as the reverse complement.
AGTGGATAAAAGGCAAGATATAAGATGGAGTTGGGCAAGGGCGTAAATTATAACATCAACAAACACAACAACTAACCCTTTGCCCTGATCTCCCAGGAATGCGTGACACGTCTGATGTGACCATTTCCCCGTTAGCTCACGCTCCAAAGATTTGACATTTTAGCGCACATCCTGTCTAGTAAAAAAGTTGGCTTAGACATAGATCAGGATATATTAGCTTGACGCGGTAGAGTGTACTATAGTCAATAAAATCCTAGTTTTCTGAACAAGTCGCCGATTTAGGCAAGTAACCTTCCAGAAAATCAATTTCTGATCCAATTTCATAAATGGCAACCATACAACGCTCGTCGGTCTCAACGTTTCAGCGTTGCGTATTCGTGGAGTTAACCCTAGCCCTTGTTTCGATCATGATTCGCTCACTGAATCATTCATAAATTGCTATGTCCTCTGAAGTGTTCCACAACAGTTACAGCCGCCATCTGAGTCTTATCGCTCCTGCCAGCCCCCGTTGTGATCCGATTTGACACTTGATTGCGTCCAATCTCATCATGAAACTCCATTAGTCTCGGATAACTCTGGTTACGAATCTGTTTGCGCGCATTCGTAGAAATTTCATGTTGTTTCTCCGACAACCACCTCATCTCTGAATGGCACAACACCATTTTGCATTCAACCCCCAACTCACGTAAAAAGGGCCAGAAGCAAAACAGCCAAATCGGGATTCCTGCCTTCGACTTCGAAGATATCGATTTCTCCAGCCTCGCGGTAAGTAGCTCGAGGCTGATGATCCATATTTTGGCTGAGGGTCCAGGGCGTACACAAGAATCACGTTGCGAAATTTACGTAGGTATCCGACGCACCCTCGCCCACAAAAAGAAATCAAAACAACATGTACACCCTTGACCCGACGGATCTTGCAATTGTTCTCAATGTGACCCGCCCTGGAGGAGAGGTTAACCCTAGGCAAAACTCAACCCGATTTGATTTCTACCAAAATGCAACGGTACCGCTAGGCCTGTCCTTTATTATTCGGGGCCGCAGGACCATACAGTAGCGTCGCGGGACGGGATCGCGACATCCCGCGAAGGTTTCAATGTCGGACTCAAAAATGCAAAACTTGGATTGATTTTGCACAACCGGCCCTGGGCATAGGGCACTTGCCGCCTTGCAATTTGAGGATCCATTTTGCATTTGCTACCTCTGGTCAGTGACTTCCCAATTAAATTGAACGCTCCAGAACGATGCTCGCTCCTTGTTCTTGTTCTTCTTCGACGTGCGCTAGGCTTATCGATCAGGATTCATGCTTTGCTTTCACCAACCAATTCGCTTTCAATAGTTTCCAAACACGCGAATAAGCTTGTGCTTGTTGGATGTTGAATGAACACGGCACATGCAGTTTATATTTAGTCCGCAGACATCGGCTGCCAAATCGAAATTTGAAAGCAAACTGGATGCACAGATTATTTTCAGCCCAAGGTCAAACGGCAAACAGAGTCTCGGTATGTGTTCCACTGTCATCTTTTAACTCTACTGTAAACCTTATTCAGGCTCGGTGTTCGAATCACTCGTGGTGGCGACCCAGATCATATATGCGGTACGGAATACGGAAAATGAAGATATGGCTCGGTTTCAATTCATTATTCGGAAGATATATATACATATATCAGCAAGTGAAGATGTTTATGACAAAACGACCGTCGCCCTCCTAGGCCGTTTTTTTTTTTCAACGATCTTATAGTTGGAGGATTCTTCCACGAACAGATATTTGAAACGCAAATTTTGATTGAGCTATTTATTCAAGCTCCAGCCTTCCCACTCCAGCAGACCGTCGTGGCGAGTGAACGACTTCTGCACGAGTCTTCTCGTTGCAAGATTCTTTATTTCGCTGATCTTTAACACAGGCTGAGTTATTTATAACTTGAAGCTTCACCTCACCGAGAACTCTGGACCCACAATTCGCCTTCCTCCGTATGTTTCAGCGCTCAATACTGTGATCTATTAACTGCGACAACCTCGTCCATGTCGAGGTGCTGCCTCAACTTTCAAGCTAACAATGATCTTTCGTTACACCGAAACCAACTCCAGCATCCAGACACATGGATGGCGTGTGGTATGGAGTATGTTTATATTTATATTATAATTTTACCAACCTTTTGGCGCTTAGGCTGACTGTCACACGGGCGGCAATACACCCGCGGCGGTGCAGGGCAGTGCATCGTTCGTGTGAGCGGTTTCCTGCTTGACCCTAGATGAACATGTTTCTCAGTCAGGTCACAGCGTCCGAGGTAAGGCGCTGGTATGTTTTATCTCTCGCTCAAGCTCGAGTCTCGTTCGCAATTATGCCAAAATTGATTTACATGATAAATGCAAGGCGGTCAAAGAACGAGTGCACCGTTGACCTCCGATCACGGTCGTGCTCGGGGTGAGGCGCAGGGCGTTGTTCTCTCGGCATGAATCCACTCTTGGTTCTAATCGCAAACGCGCGCTTCTTCCCCAATATTTTTAGCACTCACAAACTCGAGACGATCGCCAGGATGATTTATCAGCTCAGCCCAAGCTCAGCCAGGTTCCCGGTTGGACTGTGCCGAGTCGTGGGGTACAGTACACTTACCTCCAAAATATAGGTTCTTTGTCGTCCCAACAAAATGATCTTGGCAGAGAAGCGACAAGCATATACTTAGAAGGTACCCATCAGAGGTTCTCAAGTGACTTCGGTCCTGAGACTTCCCTAACCTAATCGTCAAGTGGACCGAACTTTGCGAATAATTCTCAAGGACTCCGGAATGCAGTGCGGTTCATTTCTCCATTCGGGCCTTCCCGGGTGTCAGGATCAGAGTAACCTTTATGTAAAATCCAATGTTTACAGCAGCCGCGAAAAGGGGAGTGAGGCACACAGAGGAAGTTGTGCCTGGTAGAACATACAGCTTAACTGCCATATCTGACTTGCATCTGAGGATAAAAACATCCTGACTGTTAGGGATCATCGCATAGAAGTTCTGTGTAATTCTGTATCTCCATTTAGGTAGGAGCTTTCTCGCCCTCTAAGACACTCCCAAAAAATAAGACGATAAGCAAATCAGGAGAGATTTGAAGCTTAAAATAAAATGGCATGAAGCCACGGTACTCAATTGTTGTCTTGAGCTAGTTTCAAGGCAATTTTGAAGCACGAACCTAAATGCGGACACCTGAGTGACGGTTCGGCTCCCACGTGGAAGCAATATTGATGTCGGAGATTGAAAGTAATCTTGTCCAGCCTCTTCCACAACGGCTGCTGGCCTTGGGTCTCAGTCGAGGAAAAAAATAACCCAGGTCATCTCCATGAACGGTACTTCTCCTCGAGGCTCCCCCTCCCGCCGTGGCACCCCTTCCCGCCGCGGCAAATCTCCCCGTTTCGCCACACCAACTGGTAGTCCATCACACCCCGATTCCAAGACACACACCGCTTCACCTCTTGTCCTTCATGATAGTCCTTCTACCGCCACTCCTACTCCATCTCGTCGTGGAAAATCTCCCCGCATTACTACCCCCAATGCCGGAAAAGTCACTTCGCAGGCGCTGCAGGCGAATAAACCCACCTCCGCCTTCTACTCTTGCATCAGCATTCCTGTCGAGGGAGCGGTCCCGATAAATCCCCCCACCGAAACCGCACCGTCCGTACAGGAACAGCGCTCGACTCACGAAGCTGTCCGGGCGCCGCGGAAGTCCAAGACCGAGGCCCTAATGGCGCTTAAGACTCGTTCCAGGTCAGCATCTGTCGGCGAAGACGACAGCCCAGAGGATATCCTCGCGGAAAAGTACCGCGATGCCCCCGCTATAATTCCGCCCTCGCCTGTTTTGGACTTGTCGACAGTCAAGACTGCAAGTCCCCGACCCGATTCTTTGCCACACAAGGAGCCGCGGCCTTTTGGACTCCAGGACTGCCCGATATTTTACCCCACGGCCGAGGAATTCAAGGATCCTATGGCGTACATTCGCACCATTTCCGAACGCGCCAACGCATACGGCATTTGCAAGGTGGTTCCCCCTGTTGGGTGGAAGATGCCCTTTGTAACAGATACTGCCGTTCGTATTTTTGTCTTTGTTTTTGGGTATGACTCATCTGCTGCGCAGAATTTCCGCTTCAAGACCCGACTACAGCGTCTTAACTCAGTCGAAGCTTCCTCCCGAGCGAAAATAAATTTTCTCGAGCAGCTTTATGTATGGCATCAACAACAGGGCAATCCCCGTGTCTCTGTTCCCACAATAAACAATAAACCACTGGATCTGTATCTTCTGAGAAAAGAGGTCCGCAAGCTTGGTGGTTTCTATGTCGTATGTTTTAGACAGCTTTGTGACTCACTCGAACTAATCGGTGATTTCAGGTGACCAAGAAGAAGCTATGGTCAGATCTAGGAAGAATTCTTGGTTATCATGGGATCCCTGGACTTTCAACTCAATTGAAGAACTCCTACACTCGCGTAATCCTCCCCTTCGAAGAATATGAGGCCAAAAATGCCTCCAAAGAGGGCAAACATTCGCCACCGAAGAAAGCCATGAACGGCGACGATAAACGTTCTCGCTCCGTATCTGCGAAATTGATTGACGTTAGTCCCGCTCCCGATAGTCCTTTAACATCTACGTCGAGTCCGCTTTCGGAGCCGCCAGAGGACGCTGAACACCGGGCAAACGGCTCGAAACCTCCTAGCTCCAGACCACGCAGAAGTACGAGAATGGGTTCTCACGATCAAAGTCTGTTTTTCTTGCGAAGATTTTGCACCTCGCTGACTTTCAGCAGGCTCGAAAACGCCGGGCCCGAGCAACCTTCTTGCATCTCCACTGCCTCCCCCGGTCTTCCATGATACCAAAGAGATGAAAGGAACCCCCGAGGTATGTCGAATGGCCTCTAAAGGTTTCCGTCGTTCCAACACAACTCCAGCAAAATTGTGAGATCTGCCATAAGAAGAACCGCGGGGAAGAGATGCTGCTCTGTGACGGATGTGACTGCGGTCCGTTCTTCTCCCTCACCATCCTTGACGTTTACTTATTTTCTCTTTCCACAGGCTTTCATATGTTCTGCCTCGATCCTCCTTTGGACACTATCCCGAAGGAGCAGTGGTTCTGCTATACCTGTCTTTCTGGGACTGGAGGCGACTACGGCTTTGACGAAGGCGACGAACACAGTCTCTCGAGCTTCCAAGCTCGCGACGCGGAGTTCCGCCGTGTGTGGTTTGAGTCCCATCAGCCGGTCAGAGAACCAGATGCGCTCGAGATCGACGACCCGACGTCGAATCGGATCGGCAATGTCACGGTTTCTGAATACGATCTCGAGACGGAGTTTTGGCGTCTCGTCAATACTCAGGATGAAACCGTGGAAGTAGAATACGGCGCCGATGTCCACTCCACTACTCACGGCAGGTACGATAACGTCGATTTCATTTAGCCTAAAGAAGGTGTTTGTTGAACGTCTTTTATAGTGCTATGCCCACAATGGAAACTCACCCACTCGATGCCTACTCCAAGGACCCCTGGAATCTGAACAATATCCCAATTGTCTCGGATTCGCTTCTCCGGTTTATCAAGTCTGACATTTCGGGGATGACTGTGCCGTGGACATACGTCGGAATGACATTTTCTACGTTCTGCTGGCACAACGAGGATCACTACACTTATAGTATTAACTTCAGTAAGCGAGTTTCACACTTTCTTTCGTCCCAGAGGTTGACGATTTTGCGCAAGTGCACTGGGGTGAAACCAAAACCTGGTACGGTATCCCAGGGTCCGACGCTGAGAAGTTTGAAGCCGCCATTAAATGCGAGGCTCCCGATCTTTTCCAGGCGCAGCCGGACTTGCTGTTCCAGCTCGTTACGCTCATGAACCCCAAGCGAGTGACCGACGCCGGTGTCCGCGTATATGCTTGTAACCAGCGTGCGGGGGAATTCGTTATAACATGCCCCAAGTCTTATCATGCGGGTTTCAATCACGGAGTCAGTGCCACTTTCGTAACTCAACTTCGTACTGACGTTTCTGGCTAGTTCAACTTCAACGAAGCAGTCAATTTCGCGTTGCCTGATTGGCTTGGATACGGGCGGGAATGCGTGCAGCGATACCGCGAACACAGGAAGCTTCCCGTCTTTTCGCATGATGAGTTGCTTATCACCATCACTCAACAATCCCAGTCGATAAAGACCGCACTCTGGTTTGTACCTTCCTGTTTTCTCTATAGCCAAAGCTCATCCCGCTCTTAGGTTAATCGACAGTCTCCAAGAAATGACGGACCGCGAGCTGCGTGATCGTCAGACTGCTCGGGCCATGGGGATGCCGGAGATTCTCGAAGAGGAAGATCGCCCCGAGGATCAGTACCAGTGCACGGTCTGCAAGGTCTTCTGCTACCTCTCCCAGGTCACCTGTGGCTGCAAGACCGCTGTTGCTTGCGTGGAGCACGCGCACCTTCTCTGCGAGCGCCCGAACGATCATCTCACCCTGCGCAAGCGCTTCTCAGACGAAGAACTCATCGAGACGCTGAGTCAGGTCTCCGCCCGCGCCGCAATCCCGTCGGGGTGGCGCGCCAAGCTGAGCAAGGTCTTGATGGAGAGTGCGCGCCCGCCGCTACGCTCGCTCCGCGCGCTTCATTCTGAGGGCGAGCGCATCAACTATCCCCTCCCAGAGCTTGCGTCGTTGCGTAAATGCGTTGGGCGCGCGAACGAGTGGGTCGATTCCGCGAATTCTTTCCTTATCCGGAAACAGAGCCGCAAGCGGTCGCGGCGCTCCCGCGGTCGTCCGCCCTTGAACGAACCGCCGCCGCCGCCCTCGGATGACCCCGGTGACCGGCCCGACAAGGGGCTCGACGAGCTGTACGCGTTGCTGCGCGAAGTCGATACGCTGGGATTCGACTCTCCCGAGATTGCCGCTCTCAAATCCCTGGCCACGACTGCCCAGAACATGAAAAAGCGGGCTGTCGCTCTGCTCAATTCGACCCATCAATCTTCCGATCGCGAGGAGTTCATTGAGGAGTGCAAGCGCGTGCTCGTCGACGGTTCATCGCTCAACGTTCTGCTAGAGGAACTTTTGGAAGTCGAGAAGATTGTGGACAGGGAACAGCTGATCCGGGAGCTCGAGACCAAGGTGGACGAAAACGACGCGCCGATTCTGCTCGATGAAGTCCGGGACCTCCTGATGCGCGCGCGGACTTGCAACTTGCCGGCGGATAACCCCCAAGTGCAGCAGCTGGAGGCGCGGCAGCGCGCTGGAACAAGCTGGGAGGATCGTGCCCATGGGATTCTGAATCAACCCATAAAGACAATCGACGAGTTGGATGAGTTTGCAAAGATGGATCACGATATCCCGATCGACGCGACGGTTTATGACCGGCTCATGATTTCGCTGGCGAAGGCCAAAGATTTCGAGAGACAAGCCCTCTCTTTGATGCGCCCCGAGCCTGACGCGCCCCGCCCGAAGGTCCATGAGGTGATAAGAATGGTGACTCGCGCCGAGAAAGACTTCAGCATCCCCGCCATCGTAGACATCCACAAAACTGCCCTTATTGCTCAGGATCTTGAGACTCGCTGCGATCAGGTGTTGAAGAACCGATACCGTGGAGATGAAGACATGTTTGAGACCATGAACCAGTGGAAGGTCTACGCCCAGACGCACCTCCAGATGTTCACGCTTCCCTATTTTGAAAAACTTGATGCCCAGCTCTACGCTCACTACCAGTGGGTCAAGGGATTGCCTTGGTACTGTCCCGAACATGAGGTGGCCGAAGGTAAAGCCATTCTCGAAGACGTGATGGAGTACACTCGTCCAGAAGATGACCTGCCACCTACCGACGAGTACTTCACCTGCATCTGCAACACTGCCGTCCGTCCGCCCCCTCCTGGTGTCCAGTCCGACGCGGTCCAGTGCGACCATTGCTATGCTCGCTTCCACGGTGAATGCGCCAATAATGGCGGTTCCTGCCCGTTTTGCGATCATCATCATTGGAACGGTTCTATCCACAAGGAACGGAGCTGGCACTTCTGCTACCTTCCGGGCATCCTACTTGCCGCGCCAGAGCTCTCAAAGAATTATTCGGAAGAGTGGAAACAGCTGGAAGCTGTCGTTCATCGCATAGACCGACTCTCCGCTGTTGTCGGGCAATTCTTGACTTTCACTTCAGTTTCGGAAAACCAGCGACCGGAATACCTTCAGCAGGTGCGCCATTACATGCGCAAGCTGTACAAGATACAGTTCGCCGTCGCACCGACCCCAGACGTATCTTTTGGGTTGGATCTCGCTGGGTTGCATCGTATTCTTGCGCTGCGCAAAGGTCCGGTCAACGACAGGCATGCTCAGAAGCTGGCGGTACGGCGAAGAGAGAAGGAACTTATGGCTGCGAGGAAGAAACGAAAACCTCGCTTCACCTTTGGTCAAGATATTGATCCAGACTGGAAGGATGGTACACGGTGCATCTGCAGAGGCCGTACACCTTATCTTCTTCACTACCCGCCCGTCACCTGCGAAATCTGCAACCACAAGTACCACGCAGGTTGCGTATTCTTTCCGGATGACTCTGGAAAGAACAAGAATGCTGCGTTCTTATGCCCCATATGTGTCACGCGGAAGAACAACACATATCCATATGCGGAGGTTCGGATTAGGCCGCCATGTTCGTTTTACTTCTTGTCTTTATTCTTCAAGCGCTGATCTTTCTGTAGCCGATATGAGGAAGCCGAACGACCAGTATGTCGACGTGAGACAGATGATGGACAAATGTACCAAAGACCTGATCTTCAAGACTTTGGGCCCTCCTTTCACCAAGACTTTATTCCTCGAAATTGTGAAGGTCACAACGTCGGAGGGTAGCTTATCCTCCTCCAGTAGCGGTAGTCGCCCCGCCCAAACGCCTGAGCGCCCAGCTCGTGCGATTTTCCGCCCACAACCCTATCGTCATCCACACGCACGATCAGGGCCTTCTGACGTCCAGATGCCCCCTGCGGCAGAAATCCAAAGCGTCCCGGCTGCACCATCCTCGGCTTCTGTAATTGCTCCTCCACCCCCGCCGCCTTGGTCCCGTTGGGGCGGTGGGCCTGAGAGTAGTCCCCTTTCCCCTTCTAGTGCAGCCTCGTCTAGTGCGGCTTCGAAAAAGCGCAAGTTGGAGGAACTGCATGCGTTCCAGGACCCCGTCCCCATCTACCCGAAGAGGCGAGCCCCGCCGGAGCCCACCACCCCGGAGCGGAATGTGAGCTATAGCAACAACTATACGCCACCTCCCGAGCCCAAGCGCCAGAACTCGTCGACGCAGGATTCCCCGCAGAGACTATCGCCCTCGCTCGCGAAGATCGTGATTGGCCCGCAGAGCTCTCCCCGCACTCATCCCCATCCGTTCCAAAACCATGTGCTTATGGCGCCCCGTACCACCGGATGAGCGTGGGTCATTGAGGTGTCTTGTCTTCCATTCTGGTTTCTGCGTCGCTATGTATTTATTATTGTCGCTTATGTTTTCGGTACCCCCGTTAAAGCTTGTACACCAGACTAGATTCGTTCCATTGTGCTATGAGGAATAATACTGTCGTATAAACCAGCAGGATGCTATGTCGTGCGTACTTCGACTGAATATTCCCACGCGGCGCGTCGCACGCGTCTGATCTTGTGATTAGCGCGCACCCTCTGCTTCCTTTTCCGTCCATGCTCGTCCACCGCTCCCGTTTTGGCCTTCAAGCTCTTGGATGTCTTTTCCGGTGCTGGGTTATTAACACGCGTCCACGTGAGCTTTGTTTACTGCAAGATCGTGGGAACTTTGTCAGCCACCAAATCCATCTTGAACTTGCACCACGATGTCCTTCCTCACTACCCGTCTCCTTGCCTGCGTTTCGTCCCTTTTCAACCGTGCAGAATCCCTCCGATGCCAGATAGCTACTTCCTCTAAGCGTGCCATCGATGGCGCTGTCCTTGTCGTCGTCGGCGTCCTCAAAAATTACCAATCTACCCCAATCCGAGTCGCACTCGTCGAACTCCCACCTCCGCCCACCAAAACTTTGCCTTTATGGCTCACTCCATCTCCAACCTTCCCTCCCGTCCACCAGCCGCCTCTCGCCCTCTGGTACATCATTGGGTTACTCAGTGTTTTGGCTTTGTTCGTGATTCCCGCCGCCCTGATCAAGTTCGGCGCGCTTCAAGCAGCCACCAAGACCCTCGTCAAGGGACAAAAGCTCTTCAAGTCTTATGGGCCCTTCCACACCCCGCTTGCCATCCCCGCCTACGCCATCTGCGACGCCTACGGGTATTTCCTCACCGCCTGCATCGCATCCATCCACGCCGCCCCCACGAGCTTGGCCTACAGGCTTCTTCTTGGCCTCGCTCCGGCCACTGGGGTGCCTAGCCAGTGGTACGATATTCCCCGGATGCTGCAAACGGCGCTGCCCGACCCCGACGCCCTCCTCGATCCTCCGTCATCGCGATGGTCTTCCTCTGCGTTCTCGGTATGGCGCACTGTCAAGAGCCTCCCGGTCAAGAATACGGTGGATCTGGCCCAGCTTCAACTGGTTGGGCGCCTCGGTTCTGGCGGTTTCGGCGACGTCTTCAAGGTCGAAACGTCAGATAAGAAAAAAGCATTTGCGATCAAGCGCATCCGCAAATCGCAAGACGATTCAAGCCTGTCCCGGGTCTGGCGCTCAGTTTCCCTGGAGATCGACGTGCACCTTCTCATGGCGAACAATACGGCATTCCCCACTATCCACGGAGCTTTCCACGATGCGGAGTATTTCTTCGTTGTGATGGCAAGTATTTCATTCAATCTCACAAGATGGCCGATCTCATTTCTTTTTCTGGATAGGATTGCGGAGGGGCATCCTTCTCCGGCCTGAAGATGAGGTCGCCAGTGATGGCCATCTTCTACGGCCTACAGCTGGTGCGTACCTTCTCCGAGTGGATTCTTGCCGCCCTAATGATCGTATTCTATAGGCTAGTGCTCTCCAAGCACTTCACGTGCGCGGTATTGTCCACCTTGACGTCAAACCCGCGAATCTCCTCCTCGACTCCAACAAACGGCTCCTCCTTATTGACTACGGGATAGCCCACAGGTTCGAGATGGACGAGCCGCAGCCAGCAGACTGGCCTCGGTGGCATAAGCTCCGCAAAGAAGGGCAGGGTCGTTTCCCCATGCTCTGGGCAGAAGAGGAGAACCCTCACCAAATGGAAGTGTGCAGCGGGACATTGGGTTACATGACACCACTGGTCATGATGCGGCAGCCATGCTCCTACGGGGCCGATCTTTGGGCTTTCGGGGTGGTGCTATACGAGTGGCTCACGGAACGAGTACGGGCACGGTTCCATCTTTTTCCCTTTGAATCTGACATGACTTTCGGAAACAGCGACCCGTGTTTAACGACAATACCTGGGTGCCTGGCGGAGCTCGTGACCTGTCCAAAGAACAAATAAGATTTTTCCACCGAGTATGTTACTTTTCTCTAACCGTGCTCTGTCCTCATCCCAGATTTTCAGGTCTTCACGTACCAGCAACCGCTTCGATTTGAAAGCTGGGCAGAAATTGCAGACCATCCGGTCTGGACCTCGTAGGTTTCTTGCTTCCTCCTTGAGTCCAGCTCATCTCTTTCTAGGTGGCAGCCGAAGCCCGCGTAGCATTCCATATGATTATCTCTGGACGATACCCGTCTTTCGTTCTTTATCAATCAAAAGACCGCAGTCGTCAAGTGGTCGTGTAGGGGCAGGATGCGGTGTGCGTCGTGATGTGTAGATGGGTTCCGCCGACCGGACGACGGTGTTGAGCTGCTTCTCTCACCTAATATCCTACCCTCCGCCGATTCCCCACCGCCCCAGCATCGCGAACCGCCCTCTTGCCTCATATTCATCACCCCGACACTATGGTCTCCTGCTTGATTATACCCCGCATTTCTTCGGGCCTGATATACCCTGTCGTGGATACATTTCTCTATTCTACACCTCAGTATGTCTTTTGAGTCTTTCTCGCCGCTCCAATTGCTAACTCGATACACTGCAGATATACCCTACTTCTTTTCCTTGGCCGTCCGTGGTATACCCCCGTCGTGTCTTTTATTATACCTATGTACATCGCCGATTTTCTCCCTCTTCGCCCAATCGCTAACTTGGTACCCTCCAGATACGTCTCTTGCAGGGATTCTGTTGCGACCACTGAGATCGACGGGGACGCCCATCGACTCATCACCCAACAACTTCCTCAACATGTACGCGCCTTTTATTCTACACTTCTTGGCGCCTTCTTTTTTGTATTTTGGGTCTCCTGAATATCACGCATTCTCACTCAGAATCTTCGGTTTCATTGAGATAGTTTCTGGGTATAAACTGAAGTTAAGAAACACGCGAAGGGAACTGAGATCCAAGATGTGCTTTGGTGCAGCACTGGGTATTTGCTCACTGAAGCAGGTAGTGTCAAAATATCGGTCTGGAGTTACTTATTCTGCCATTCGAAGCTGCGCTACCATAGCACGAATACAAATCCTACAACTGCATCCATGGATTTCCATCCGTCTAGCCCGATCGCATATCGAGCACATGCAAAGAATTTGCAGAGGGAAGTTCTCCACCAACTCCCGTGTGCCACTCCAGTGCTTCCACAAATCGAGGCCTACAGCTCTCGCTTTCATTGCACCATGCCGATCCGCCCAGTCCAGTAAGGACGTCCGTACATAGTTGTGAATTCCCCTGGTATGCCCATTGCCCATCGAAATGGTTGCATGAGGCTTGAAGTTCGGGTAAGCGAGCTTTAAACTCCAGCCAATGCAGCTGTATAAGGTTGTTAAATTACCGTCCGGAGGGAAGCCAGAACTTACAATGCATGAACCTCTCCCCAAATTTTCTCCAGTTCATTGCTCAGGCTTAGTGGCACCGCGACGCATTTCTCGCCGAATGGCTCATCTGGCATTCGGTCGAACGCAAGGTCGTGCGCAGAGCATTTATCACAGATCCTGCGCATAGCACGTTTCAACGATGGGAGGCCAACATCTGGAACTCGTAAGAAGGACACGATGGAGATATGGACGGGGGTTGCATTGGCAAAGGATCCAAGATCTGCCCGCAATGCATCGAGGTAATGATATAATTTATCTTGCTTCCAGTCGACTGTGATAGAGTAGCTCATCCAGATGTCAGAGGCAGCCCGTGGTTGGCAGCGGTAGCAGGGAACATATGGTGGTGAAAGGCAAAGTTTTGAAACCGTTTCCTCGAGGTCCGGACACCGGACCGAGATCATAGCCCCTATTTCATTCGCCGAACAAAAACCTAACACAGACAAGAACCTAACGACATACGCTCTCAGAAAGCTGTTATCCTTCTCAGTAGACACACGATGCACAGCACCGCACAGCACCTGTCTCCTTTTTGGATACAGCTTCCGATCGATGGTCCAGCGTTTTTCAAAAGTAATTGTTTTTAAATTGTGCTCCCGTTTTTACTTCTCCGTTCTGTCGCAGTGGATTATTGCCGACGTTCCAAGAAGTCCGAGTTCCCACATACCAGCGAATTCTTGTCCACTGCCCACCCAGTGTGAGATCAAGTCATAGGCGCCGGTCGTGTAATCCACGCCCACAACGTTAATATTAGACCTTCGTTACTTAAAAACAGGTGAAGTATCATTACCTTTCCCTCCCAACGCCCACCACCATGCAGCTCAAGACGTTGTACCTCCCGCTCCTGGCATTTTTGTTTGCCCTCTCTTTCGTGGACCTACCTCCCGTCGCCGCTCTCTTCTTGCCGGCGCGTCTGGGAGGCCTCAGCCACACAGTCGTCGAATTTTTCCAGCAACATGCTTTCCCTAAAAGCCCGTTATTCCGCACTAGCGAGGTTGATCTGGAACTGGAACATTTCTGGCAGCGTGCACGCGAGCTGGGCGAGACCGCGCGGCAATACGGTGAAAAGCTCATAGAGGAAACGGCGGAGCGCTCGAAGGACGTGCGTGAGAAGATCGGAGAGCTGAAGGAGCGCATGGACGAGATTGTGCATGGCGCGAAGGCACTGCGTGATGAGTTCCAGGCATCGGTCAAGCGGCGCACGCAGCGGTCCAGCGACGGGAGCGAAAATAACGACTTCTCCGCCGAAGATATGGCGGGGGATCTAGAACGCGCTTTCGAGAAGGTCCTGGATGAGCTGAAGGTTATGTTCCCGGCGCCTGATCAAGCGCCGGGGCACGAGGAGCGGCAGAAGGTCGTTATGGTCGCGCTCGAGAAGGCGGGTGGAGCGCTTATAACAGTCTGTGTCAAGCACGGGATGGACGAGAAGCGCGTAGGCGGGCTCTGGGGGACTGTGCAGCCGGCAATTGAGAAGATGGTCGTCTTGCTCGGTATGTGCTGTGGTATTAAGGCAGAATGGTCTAACATTGCTATGAAGGCGACCTTGTCGAACAGCACCCCCTCCTACTCGAAACCATTCTCATCACATTTTCGGTGATGCTCATACCCGAATATTGGGTACTTCGTCCGCTCTTGAGCCTTTTCGGATTTGGGCCGACAGGGCCAGTAAAAGGTGCGACGGCGGTCAGTAGAAAACTTGGACGATCCCTGTTAACTTATTTCGCAGGAACGATTGCACCGTGGGCGCAGCGCGTGTTCTACGGTGCAGCCGTGAGCAAGGGAAGCTGGTTCGCATACTTGGATAAGGTTGCAATGACATTGAAAAAGCCGGGTTTCTGGGGTTGGGTAGGAGGGCTTTTGGGGGCTGGGGCCGCGGCGGGTGGAGGTATCTTTGGAAGTTGTGGTGGTCGCAAATGACGATGAGCACCTTTGCATGTATATATTCCACCGTTGTCAAGTCCTAGTTTCGGTCTAGTGTCCAAGTTGTGTATCCTCTTTCTTGTGTAATGCGATTTATGTCCCATTTTGAATCGGATGCAGGAGACCAGAAACAGAAATGGCAACTGGGACTCGGAATTTTATTCACCAAAAAGTTCGGGTTTCAAGGTTGGGGAGTCGAAAGGCCAGTTTCTCGGTCCTGGAGGATGTGACCTGCTTCAGAGATACTCGCCGAGAAACCTTACAGAAAGCATGCTCAGGCGCACCACCCCGCGCCCCTCCGACGCAGCCTTCTCGCACTTACAGCACCAGGGCAGAAAGCTCAGGTGTCATTTGGGGAGCATGGGAGAGAGCGAGAAAATCGCGAGCAGATTTGATAGAATCCGGGCCGGACCGGCACTATCGGCTACCGATCGATCACCTCCAAGTTTGGTTTGCCTCTGCTCACCGACGTGGACCTTTCTACGGTCCCCCCTGCATTCCTCCTACGTCTCTCCAGAGGCAGAGGATTCAATAACTCAGAGGATAGCTCGTCTTTTACCCGGAGACGTCCTCAGAATCTCCAGGTTGTTTGGTACGATTCTTTGCGGCTCAAACGCTCCAAAAATCCTTAAACAAGCTTAGATTGACCTGGAGGCATTTTTGCTCTGATTTATTGGGGTCACCGTGGAAGGGGGACTCGCTTAACCGTTTGGAGGGGTCTTCAAGGCTTATTGGCGACTTTCACGTTAAAGTTTCTTTCATTTCGCACCAGGTCGTCTGGTACGATTCTTTATGGCTCAAACACTCCAAATCCTGAAACCAGTTCAGGTTGAACTAGAGGCATTTTTTGCTCTAGGTGGGACTGTTTGAGAAGGTTATCATTCAGGCTCACTGTCGCCGACTCTCACGTTAAAGTTTTCCGCTGCGCATTCCGACATTCAGTCCAGTACAATCGGCGTGGCAAAGTCTCTCCGTCACCCTAGAACAGTCGCATAAAGCGAGGCTCTCCAGAAATCAGCCAGTCAATAACATAACATACTGCCGACATTCCGCGATTTCTTTTACGTTTAAAATGAGTTCCCCTCCCAGGGAAGAAGATGTGGTCCTATCCAGCTCACCCATCTCAATTCGCGGTGGTTCCCCGGTCCGTCGCAGGTCAAGCCTCAGCCGCAGCGAAAGCGACTTCTCTCGTTCTCTTCACTCACCGACGCTTACCCGCTCAATTGACCCCAACGACCCCCAGGTCAGAGAGCGCCAGCGCACAATGGACGTCGACATGGCCATGCAACTCTCCCTTGCCCGCAGAGAGACCATACCTCCACTCGCCGAACAGTCCGACAGTGTCTTCCCCACGCTTTCAACTCACGAACAACATGAAATCGACATTGCACGCGGAGAACCAGAGGAAGAACGAACAGAAAACGTGGACCCAACGCCGGCATTCCTGGAAATGAATCATATCTCCGCTCACGACCCGACATTGCTTGCACACGAGTCTCATCTCCACGCTGTGCCGCCGTCCTCGACGTTCAGGGGCGGCCTCCCCACGTACCAGCCCAATGCTTCCCACTCAGAGTTTGATTTCACGCCCATGGATGAATTCGCGACGGCCGAAAAGACTTTGCTTAATCTTGCTTCTCCGAAATTCTCGCTAAGCGCCCTACGCGCGCGGACGGTCGCCCCTGACACTGACGATGTCGCAGAAGGCCCTTCGGACCCCGAGCAACGCCGCTCTTCCCCCCGGCGCAAGCTCAGCCACAGCAGTCCCCGCCCGCGGCATCACCGAAAAGGCGGCGGCGGCAAGATGGCGATGTTTGAGGGGAACACCGGCGATCTCCCGCCTTCATTTACCATCGACGCTGGCGCGCAGACAACCACCGGCATCCCCGGGATCCTGCACACCGGACACGACCGGCCGTACCGCTTCTCGTTTTATTCGAACGCGCTCTCTGCGACGATACACGCGCGCAGTCTGAGTGAATTGCCGGCAGACGGCCAGTCGTTTATGGACCTCTTTTCGGGTGTGGCTCCGCCACGCGAGCCGAGTGCGGCGCGGGACCGGCCAACGCGACCGGGGCCCACACCGCTTGCGGGGGACAATATGCCACGGCAGTCGAACAACAAGCCGATGGGCGAGCACCCACGGCACAGCGCAAGCGACAGCGAGTCGAGTACCTGGTGGTTGGACGTGCAGAGTCCCACAGACGACGAGATGAAGATGCTGAGCAAGGTCAGGCACGCCCGCCGCCGCCCTCATTCATCTTTGTTGACGTGCCGTAGGTGTTCGGCATCCACCCGCTCACGACGGAGGACATCCAGATGGAGGAGACGCGCGAGAAGATCGAGCTCTTCCGCAACTACTATCTCGTGTGTTTCCGCTCGTTCGACCAGGACCCGTACAGCCCGACGCACCTCGAGCCGCTCAACATGTACATAATCGTCTTCCGTGAGGGCACGCTGAGCTTCCACTTTCGGCCCACGCCGCACCCCCAGAACGTTCGCCGCCGCATCAAGCAGCTCAAGGACTACATCAGCGTCACGTCCGACTGGATTTCGTACGCGCTCATCGACGACATTACCGACGCGTTTGGGCCACTGATACAGGGGATCGAGTACGAGGTCGATAGTATTGACGAGTTGGTGCTTATCCTCAAGGAGGCGGAGCAAAGCGACATGCTGCGCCGCATCGGGACGTGCCGCAAGAAGGTGATGGGCCTCCTACGGCTCATGGGGAACAAGGCGGACGTCGTCAAGGGCCTGGCGAAGCGGTGCAACGAACATTGGCGCGTTGCACCCACGTCGGACATTGTGAGTTGCCTGTCTGAGTTCTGACCCGCCCGTGGTTTTGACGCTCGCACTCGCAGGGCTTGTATCTTTCCGACATACAGGACCATCTCATCACGATGACGCAGAATCTGAACCACTACGAGAAGATCCTCTCGCGCTCGCACTCGAACTACCTTGCGCAGATCTCGATCGAGATGACCGACGCGAACAACCAGATCAACGACGTGCTCTCCAAGCTCACTGCACTCGGGACGGTCCTCATTCCAATGAATCTTGTCACCGGTGAGCTGCTGCCCCCTTCCTTCCTTTCTTGCGTCCTCTGCGCGAAGGCTGACTGGCTTTGCAAAGGTCTGTGGGGCATGAATGTACACGTACCTGGGCAAGACATCCCAGTGAGTATATTTGTCTCTCTTCATCTACCAGCGGCTTACCACCTCAAAGGGGTACGCATGGTTCTCTTCCATTATTGCAGGTCTTGTGGCGTTCGCGATTATTGGCGGATACTCTACTTATAAATTCATGGTTCATAGACGATAGGATAGACTCTGGACAGTATTATTCATCATAGCATAACATTCTATTATAATGTAATGACCTCTGGTCTAGGGATCTCAATCTCCTGTTGCCGTTCTAGTCTTTAAGTTAATTCTGTTTGCCCGCAAATGCACAAAGACCAAGGCACTGCTAGTTTGGCATGCTTTAAAGGCATATGAAATGCAGTTGCCGACACATGTTGAATTAAACTGGATCAAAGCCTGAAGCTGCCATTCACAGACAACTTGAAAGGGTCGCTTTGTTGCAGGCTTCCCCCACCACAAAGAACATTCTCGTGAAAGTATGGGATATGGAAAGTCCGGGGGGAAGCCGGGATCAAAGACGGCGGCAAAGACGGCGGCTGGGCGGACTTTCTATGTATGGACACAGTATAGTATAAGGGTATTCTGAGATTTCACCAATTTTTTCCCTCTTTCCAACATCCGGAACTTGATAGATACATGGATCGGACCAAGCTCGGACCCAGTCGTAGAGAAAGATAGCCATCAAGACTCCTGTGCATAAAACAGTCTTCCATGTCTTTTCCCGACAGAACAGTCGCCGATGGTGTCCGCTCCCCGGTCATACAAAGTTCAAGAGTACTCAACGAGAAGGGCAAAAAGAGAAATTGCCGGCAGTCAACGGTCCGACTCGCCCAACCAGTGGCACCTTGTTTGGTTCCAATGTCGACGGCCTTGAGAAACAACACTTCGATGTTCCAGACCTTCCCCTTTCGTTCTTGAGTACTCGCGAAATCGTGGTACGGGGAAGCTGTGCCCTCAAAATACAAGGTGTCCTGCGATGCCTCCCTGGTAGGCCCGAGCTGGAGTTTTGTCCAGGGTTGTCACATGCGGTCGTGAGCAGCAGAATAACCCAGTATATTATGTGGCCCGAGTGATACAACAACATTTCACTTGTCATACCGCAGGCTCATGGCCCTGCGGATTTATGGTAGGGAATATTATAGATTTTACCTCGTCACTGAGCAGTCATTGTCAGGGTCACTGTCTTTGCATCCCAGATCGCATCCCTGAGGTCCCATGGCTCATGCGACATTCTGAGCCGCCCTGCGCCCACAAACCGTGGGTCAAACGGCGACAACTCCTGCTGGATCCATCCAAGGTCGATGTACTCGCTCGTCACGAACAGCTTGATGAAACTGCAGCTCGACAGCTCCCCGGGCGAGAGCGTAAAATCAAACGCGCGCTCGCTACCCATGCCTATTGTCACCACCCCCTCACGTTGGAGCGGCGGCTCGACGCCCGCGCCTGCGGGCGAATACCAGTTCTAGCAAACAAGAGTCAATGCACGTTGCCAAATGCGCACGAGAGTGAACTCACCTGGATCGTGCACGTTTCTGGATCGAAATAGAACAAATACGGGAAGAGACCCTCGTCCGACGTGTTGCGGATCGTGAAACCGTACTGGGCGTCGACCTCCGACGTGAGCCACACCTCACCGTCCTTGATCATGTTCCTATCTTGCACGTCCGGTCTGCAAAAGGGATATTTGCCCACAAGGCGGTGCATCTCGAGCACGACGCCTTCCAGCCGATCCGCCTCATTGGCTTGATTGAGGAAGTAGCTGAAGTGCGCGACGCCATCGATGGCGTTAGGGAGGTGGGCGGGGTTACCGAGCGTGAAGCGTGTCTTTTGCTGGCCCGCGAGCACCGTGCTTGTCAGAGGCTCGATGATGATCTCGTCGCCATCACTCTGCACGATTATATGTGCCTTCTCGAGGGACGGCGCCGGCACCAACTTGGACGGAACGGTCCCCATGGTCGAGAATAGGCTGCCTGTGTGCGGGAAATCAGCAGGGGTATACACAAGCACAGGGGAGGTTTTCCAATCGGACACCACGGCGCGCGACCAGGGGGGATGTCGATAGGTGGCTGGTCCTTCACCGACTTCCAGACGAGGATTGTCTGGCCACCTGCACGGACTGCGCAACGAAAGTGCCCAAAAAGTTGTTGTTCCGATCGTACGCAAAGAATTCTGTTTCAGTGACAACTCCCTCCACAGTCCCCATCTCCACCCGAAACAACTGCGAGCTACTGGCGCTTTTGAACCTGGACGATTTATGCGGCGTTAACAGGACGGAGTGTCGACCGGCAGCTGGGTAATTTCCATTGAAGATCAGACGATTGCTCCTGGTGCCTCCGCAGTACGGTGTCTGTCCCGACCATTTCTGCATCCGATCCAGCAACTCGGCGCATGTGGCGGACTCAAGGGGGGTCTGTTGTAGGAGGGAGATGAGGTGTGTGGTAAAGCGACCATGATACGTTCCATCGGTGGACTGGACCTCCCGCGCCGTCTCACCCGCGAGGCACGCCGCTAGCACGACATGAGCTGAGTGAGACCACATGCGGTGAGATTGCGCCGTGTCAGTCTTGCCTTTCCAAAAATGACTGTCGAGGTCTCGGGGGATGGAACCGGAGTCCGAACGGGCAGTACGAGCATCCAGAGTCCCTTCAACATCCCGTTCCATACCACCTATAGTTTCCATCAAAAAGGAGGCAAGGATGACGCTCAAAAATAGACAGACCTGAGTGGCAGCAGTCAAGAATCACAGTCTACATTGTGGAACGAACACATTAACGAACAAACGGGTGGCGGGGAGCAGGAACGCACGATATTGGTGCCCTTCTTGTTAGCAAGTTCTGCAAGGAGCCACACCAAAACGTAGTCGGGATTGCGTGGACGTACTCCCCGGCATCGTTCGTCGTCCCCTCGTCCACCGGACATATGGCTTCGACCCTGCGATCTGGCGCAATGAGATCGCTGGGAGCCTCGAAGCGACTTCCGTGGCCCGCGAAGAACAATATCATCGTGGCGTCTCCGTGGTCCGGGATGTTTGTGTTGTCCAAGAGGTGGGATTTAAAGGTGGACAGGATGGCGGACCGGGTCGCCTTCTCATTCTCGATTAAAACAATGTTGGAGGCGGGACATGGAGGTCCAACAGGTACTTCTCGAATGCTCTCGCGTCGTTGACGGCTCCCCCGGAGGGGCGTAGGTCATCCGTCTTGAAATACTATTGAACATGTAGGATTGTGTATTTGCAGGAAAACAGTAACCCACATATTGATGCCGATAATGAGCGCAAAGGTGGCCCTAGTGTTTTTTGGGAGATCCTTGGTCCAATTTTTTTATACTGGCTGCTCTGGAATATTGAAGTAGTCAGCGTATATATGGTCTTGAATACGTCGGCGTACGGCAAAGTGATGGTTTGCCACTGTCATCACAAATATTTACGACCACCGTCCCTGGAACATGTGAGCTCGCTGGGACGTAAAGCAAGTGCCTGGACTGACGTCCTGAGTCCGCGGCACGGCTTGTATTGTCCCGTATACCGCCTGGTGGCACTATTCCAGTAAAAAATTCCGGGCTGCGCAGAGGAAGTAATTAGGTAGGACCGAAATATTGACCGAATAGGTGAAAACTCACCGGGAACATATTCATAGCCAAAATAAAAGGAATGGCTGCAATTGCAGCGGAATGCAAGTATGTCGCTTTTCGAAACTCAGACCATCCTTCTTGACGAGTTATATAGGTCAGAAAAACATGTCCAGATTCAGAGAGAGAAAACAGAAAACTGGCGATCGGAATCCGACACCACTGAGCCACTGAGACTGCTTCGAGTAAATCGTGATAGGATATCTACACGACAAGGGAGCAAGCAGATCTCGCTTCATAGCTTCGATTCAGTAAGAGACTTTCGCACGTCTTCTTCGATTCGACTTATCTTTGACGCGTCTGATTTCATATTTGACCTTACCTTTCACACCAAGTCTCGGTCTGTCTCGGTTCAGTAAGATCGATGCTCACTGAACGGGCATGGTGACTCGCGTATCATCCCTTGGGAACGAGAGCCGATGTTTAACGCTGGATGTCGTATTTAGTCCGAGCATGTGTCTCAAAATTCCTGTGGGTTTGGACGCTCGGCCATATTTGTGTTGTGATTTCGAGATTCTCCATCAACTCGTGTCCTTTGGTCTTCTTCGATTCGACTTACCGTATCTTTGAGTCCATCATCAATGGGAATATCGCAACATGTATGGGGGACATCATGACCGTTGGAGCTGTTGTACGGATCCGTCGCAACGTAATTTCGTTCTTACTTACCATGTCAGACGCTGCAATTCATTTTGTTTCTCGGACCCCACCTGGTTGGAGAATCAGGACCTCGACTCAATCTCATGTTCTTTGTCTACCGCCCGAAATTCATCTGTCATCTGCGAAATATTCCTTCACTGTCTGCCTGGCAGGAAAAGAGTTTGTCCGAGCCGCAGCTTACTCGTATGTATATGTTTTTCGACACGACATGAATCACGATTCAGGCGCCCTATGCGAATTAAACGCCTGTACCTTGTACAGCCTTCTTAAAAGCTTCTGACACAGCCTCTTACGCCCTCCTCGGAGACCCATCACCGATAAAGCCTTTGGACGATGCTTCCTTTATCCTCATTTGGTGAACACCACCTCGAAAGGCACGCGAGGAGTCTATACGAGAAGAATGGGAGTGGGACTCGCCGAATTTAAGCGAGTCCCATTCTTGATGGTAATTTGATCAGCCACATCAACTCATCAATCTCGGCATCGCACAGCCGGCTCTCAGTTCTTGGTGCACACAGGTGTATTTTAATGCATCTTTTGAGTATATTTATTAGTGGGGGAACAATTTCCCCCCAGACCCCCCTCCTTTTGCCTGACGGCACATCTGAGTATTTATCACATGCTATTTCTTATTTTTCACGACTTTACGCTTTTCTCGCTGGAAAAAATTAATCTGGCGCGGGGGAGACCCCTGTGGACCCCCCTCGACGCTTGCCGCTTGGCCCACTGCGTGGAGCATCCGCTCGCCGCAGGGCCCACTGCGTGGTGCCGGTGGGCGGAGTTTAAAGTTATTGATGCCCGAGTCCCATTCTTGAGACGAGTCCCATCACCTCAGGACCAGTCCCATTATGGAAGGCTTAAGCGAGCTAAGCTTAGCCGAGGAATCGAGGAGTCCCATTCCCATTCTTGTCGATACTCGCACGCGAGGACCTGCGAGGACACGCGCGGATCGCCATCTCCCTCCCAGCGTCGGTTGCAAGGGTAGAGTGATGGGATCGTCAGACCGCGGGAGGTACCGCGGTTTGTAGATAAGTGCTGGCACGATCGAACATTTGGTTTCCCAAAATCCAGACTGGAACAACCTCGTGACATCTGGCACAACATTTAAAATATGTCTTTCCATGTTGCGGAATGTTGTTGGCAAAAATGTTGTAAACCTTTCCGCGAGGTTATAATTACATTCCTGAAAAATTCAGCGGATGGTAGCGATGGCTTGAAAGTTCAGAATTCTGCTGATCTGGAACAGCCAAAGGCACAGCGCATGCCAGCCATTTCATTTGAGGTAGAAATTGTATTGAGTGCATCTGAGTTGTCTCAGGTGCATCCGGGTACTAGCTAATGCGAGCGAAGCGAAGCAATTCTACCCTAACTGTAGACTCATACCTATCAAGTTCCGGATGTTGCAAAAATAGAAAGAGGAAAAAAATTGGGTGAAATCTCAGAATACCCTTATACTGTGTCCATAAATAGTATATGTAAGGAGTCATTTATCCATTTTACTTACTATTTTAGTTACTCTTTCGCTACGAGTCACATGTACGTAGATCACATGATCTTATCTTACTTTACCACAAACCACCTTGTCCACCGCCTTTCCAATTCCTGTCGAGTTACTCCAGGTCTCTGATAGAGGCAAGGACTCTGGTATATCGCCTAGCCTGGCATACGCACTAGCACTAGGCGACCATATTGCACATTTACGACTTATACGACTTACTTCACGCCTGATCACGATAAGACCCTACGCTCAGTTCCCTTGAATATTCGAGGGTTCTAGAGAGTCTACAACTCAGAGAGTACAAATATTCGTCTCCTGGTAGTCTCTTGAAGAGCTAGACCGTCTAACGAGGGTCCTTCACACAATATAAGGCTGATCATCCGCCAGGGCTAGCGTACGACGGATATCCCTTCGTAAGTGCTCGTGAAGCCTTACAGAGTGGACAAACTGGGAAACTGTTGTTACCTCCTGGCTGGATCTCCCTTGATTGGATTTCTCCATGTCGGACACTCTTAAGGACTGGATATGGTCCAAATACACTACACCTGATCCCGCATTGGGCATGCAATCTCTTTATCAAATGTGCTCAACATTCACCAAGCATGTTCTTCAACCCTCGCACATTGTCCTCGCTGGCGGCGGCTTCACCTTACATGCCGACCTTGCTGGACCGCTCATCGATATCATCCCCGCAATGGATCACTTGCTTCGCTCGCTGAGCAACATTACGGTCTACGCAGCACTTCATCCTTTTGCCAACGTGAACTCCAGGTTTTAACTACCACTACAGGATTAATTGTACCGGCTACGCTACACCAAATCATATGGAATTGGGTTCATCTCATCGACGAGCTCGATCTTGCGATGACTCGACTCAAATCATTCTGGATGGACTACCCGCTGCCGGATCCTTCCTCTTCTCCAGGATGTCCCAGATCCTCGTGGCCCTTCCACCCTCGCTCCGCGTTGTCAAGTGTAAAAATTGTTTTACGAGAGGTCCGTCGTATGTGACTTTAATAGGACGTTTCTCTCAAGAACGATATTCAACGTTAAGAGGGAGTTTCTAAAGAACTGGGAGTGGTTCGATAGAAAGAGAAAGAGGGAAATGAAATAAGTAAATATAGAATTACTCACTTCAAGAGGAAAAACTCAGAAAGGTTACTTCAGAACGCTTCGTGGTTCAGCAAGTAACAGCGGCGGAGAGGCAGGGTTGATTTAGCACGTTCGGTATGCTACAATCAACAAGGCGGAAGGACGGAATTGACTTAGCACGCTTCGAGGTACTACAGTCAACTGAACGGAGGGCGGGAATAACCTAGCAAGTCAGAGATTGCTAGCGTTATAGAGCGGCGGGGGGTGCAGAGAGACTTAGCGAGTCAGAAGATCACTAACGTCAAACAGCAAACGAAACGGAGGAATGACCTAGCGAGTCAGAGATCACTAGCGTCACAGAGCGGCGGAGGAGCAGAGAGACTTAGCGAGTCAAAGATCACTAACGTCACAGAGCGGCGGAGGAGCAGAGAGACTTAGCGAGTCAAAGATCACTAACGTCACAGAGCGGCGGAGGAGCGGAGAGACTTAGCGAGTCAAAGATCACTAACGTCAAACAGCAAACAAAGCAGAGGAATGACCTAGCGAGTCAGAGATCACTAGCGTCACAAAGGCAGCGGCAAAAAAACGAACTCAAATAGCTTCCTAAAATCGCTTAGGCAACTAAAAGACTGAACTCAAATCGCAGAGATCAGGGTCAAGAGCAGGTTAATTAGGTGATGATCATACATAAACTGGCTACTTATATACTAATTCTACTATGACTCACAGCAGGAGTCATCCCAAAGTCCTGACTTGTTCTGACTCATTCCCATAGTTCTAGTACTTTCCCCAAGCATGAGTCATTTCCATATGACTCCTACTCTCTGACTCCATTTTTATTAATCCAGCACCTTTGAAGAGTGTGAGTCATTGCGTTATGACTCACACTTTTGACTCCATTCTCCACAATAATAATTAAATCTAAAAATCAATGCATTTATATCCTGTCTCCAAACATTTTGGGGACATGACATCCGCGGGAACGAAAATTTAAACCGTCCTCGGTTTACTCTTCTGCATAGATTTTAGGTAACTTACTTATTATTATCTGGAACTTCCAAGAAAAAGAACATTCTCGCCAGATCACGTCATACTGAATACGTATTAGGAATGGAAATTGCCTCCCAACGAAGTGGCGCGGTCATCTTTGCAGATTCCATAGGTGCAGTGGATACTTCGTTCAGCCACCCGACCTGTGTGGTCGGCTGACTGATCACTCCACTACATCCCGTGCTCCATTCGAGTGATAGAATCTGACGTTGTCCTTCGTCTTCATCAATCGGCGCTGGGAAGTTCACCCTGTCTTGTAACACAGCAATCAGCGTCTCCAAGCAATGTGACTGATTTGTGATCTTCACAAAAGCGTGATCCTCGTAGTTGCACACATTCTCTTCTGCCCTCCAAAGACCGGTTAACATCCCGCGGAATCGAAGCATCTGGCCTTGCTTTAGTCGATACTTCAGGGAGTTAGTGAGGGTGTAGAAGAGGGTTCCCCACGACATTGTTCTGATTTCGACTGTCGCCTTGATAGGGGGGTTGTGGTATTCGGTGGCGAAAGCAGTGGTAGGAACCGTGTCGAGCATGATCGTTTTGTAGGGACTAATCCTCTGATAGGATTCAGCGGGGGTGCGTGCAAGCTGGCAAAGAGCGACTCGGTGCTCTGCAAGAGGCTCGAAAAATCTTCTTCTGCAAGGACGTCGAAGTAAAATCCAATACTCCTTCGTATAGTGATTGGTCTGGAAAGAGCACTCCTTCGTACGATAGCGGATCAAGAGAGGGATTGGTGCAGAGTATTTGCAAGGAGTCAAGGGTGGCAGTGGCAGCTGCCTCTTCTTCGTCAAGGGAGGAATCCGATTCAGATCGTCGTAATCGAACTCGTGGCAGGACCGCTCAACGGGCTTCGGGGCTCGGGTCTCCAGTCGAGTGGATGAAGGAATGTGTTCTGGCCAACAGGTCTTCCAGCGACTAAAGATACGCTCGATTTCTTCTTCGCATTCTCGCTTTTTATGGGTGAATTCATGATCAGACTTCGTCATATGTCGTCATAGAACTAGGCTCACATATTCATCCGAATTTCCATTCTCATGTTGTGCGTCATATTCCATTGTCGGCTATCAGGGGATTTGTTCTGAATGGCGAAGGATCAAGTCACGATTTTCATTAGTCATGTTCTGACTCTTGATCTGATTAGTCACCCGCGCTTGTTTCTGATAGCTCCTCGGAGTCGGTATCTTCAGAGTCATCATCATTTGGCTCAGGTCCCATCCAACCGGTTCGCATAAACCAATGATCTCTTGTGATATATGGTAGTAAGCGAAATGCGGCGACAGGTCCATTCTTTAAAACGCTACCGTCCAATTCTTGGAGAATATACGCTCCTCCTCGGTTCTTCCTTTGTACTTCATAGGGTCCGAG
This sequence comes from Mycena leptocephala, assembly GCA_029378395.1. Classification (NCBI taxonomy): domain Eukaryota; kingdom Fungi; phylum Basidiomycota; class Agaricomycetes; order Agaricales; family Mycenaceae; genus Mycena; species Mycena leptocephala. The sequence continues at coordinate 33,035 of JARJLF010001409.1, read as the reverse complement.
ATAACGATCATCCGTTTTGCTTTCTGAGGCTACTGAAGTTTCCAGTTTAACGTTTCGCAGTAAAACTAACTCTCCAGGTTTGTAATCCTCACGTCGCAGTTTACGTTTGAATCGCTTTTCAAATTGCAACTTGGACTTGAAGCGAGAATTTCGTAGAGTCTGGGCAGCACGTTCAATATGTTTAGGGTGTTTCTGTAGTTGCCTAATTCGAAGGGCAAGCAACTCACTAGTTGTCATACCAGCATAGAAACCATCCACTAGAAACGTAGACTCTGCGAGATCAAAGGGAAGAACGGGCAAAGTTGCATGGAGCAATTGGAATGGTGAATATCCAGTTACACTGCTTACCGTTACGCGATCAGCAAATACAGCCACAGGAAGTATTTGAGGCCAACGACTGATATGGCCTTGGCAAGCTTTGACTATTGCCTCACGTAACGTGAAATGCCCACGTTCCACTACACCATTAGCATGTTTATTGTATGCGGTTATGGTGACCTGCGGAATTCCCAATCGCTTCATGAGTATCTCAAACGCCTTCTTGACTTCAGATCCATTGTCGGTGGTAACTTGTTGAGGGCAGCCATACCGACAATAAATATAAATCCAGAAGAAATTTGCCAATTGTTGCGAAGTTTGCGCGGTAAGAGCTTTGGCTTCACAAAATCCACTCAAGTCGTCGCGCGCGGCTACAATCATAGAATATTTGCCTGAGAGCGGCATCTTCATAATATCTATGTAAATCTTCTTAAAAATAGCCGTGGGCATGGATATGGTTGGTGGAATTTCCATGCGACGAGTGCTTCGTATCTGACACTGAGGACAAGAAGAAACGTGATGGTGAATGTCAGCTCGTAAATGTGGCCAATGAAAACGTATCTTTAGTTGCTCCCACATTGCACGCATTCCTTTATGTCCTAAATTCTCATGTCCTTGTTTCAGAACAGATAAGCGAGATTTAGGCTCAAAAATTACTGCGAGTGGTGGTTCAGTTCCATTCCTTTTCCATAGACGTCCATCACGCTCCATAAATTCCGTGGCCTTGGTGATAAAGCGTCGTTGTTTTTGGACTGATTCCAGTTCAGGCATTTCCAAAGTTTTCAAGAAATGTCTGATTTGTTGCAACTGTAATTCTTGGGCTACGCGGCTAAGATGGCATGATGGCAGGTCTTGAATAGAGTATCCATTCAGTCGCTCGTAATGTTGCGAGACTGTCTGAAAGTATTTCGGTGTTTCAAAGGACTGGAGTTTAAGTTGAGTCCCTGTGAATACACTTTTCTCCTCTGCCTGACGAAGTTTATCTTGTCCAACAAAATTTACGGATGGTAATCGATAGTAGCCTGGCTGAACAGGGGAAGTCGTAGGTTGATAGATAGATTTGGATCCATGCTGAGCGAGTAAAGCAATCCGGTCTAACCATGAATCATCATCGTCTTCTGCTAGTTCACCATCTGCTAATCCCCTGCGGGACAAAGCGTCAGGCCCTTGAAAACGTATAGCTGGGACGTGAATCAATTCAAAGTGAAACATCAGAATGCCTTGGATCCATCTATTCACTGCAGCATCCGGCTGTAAATCGGGGTTGTTCAATAGACCTTGAATGAACTTGGCGTCTACCTCAACTTGGAAATTTGTTACACCAATAATGTACAGTCTCCAACTTCTTAGCGCTCGATACAATCCAAATAGCTCTAATTTGGGTTGAGAGTATCTAGACTCACGCTCACTCATTGGAACTGATCCATATCGGGCAGGCCTTCGTTTATTTTCTTCGTCTAGCTGAGATAAAATCATACCAGTAGCTTCTCGCGACGAATCTACTGATAAAATTACTGGTTGTTCCGATTCGTAGTCAATAGGTCGTAAGGCTGGCGCGCTTGATATCAATTTCTTTATTAGTTGAAAGGCTTGTTGTCGACGTTGATCCCAAATGAAATCCACATTCATTCGGTACAATTCTGTAAGGGGACGAATAACTGCGGAATAGTTAAGAATCCAAATACGTACTGTTCCGCATAATCCCAGAAATCTACGCACTTCTTGTGGGGTAGAAAGTGCAGGCCAATCCAAAATAGCCGAGGTTTTCTTCGTATCAGGTACACGTCCTTCTGGATTGCATTTTTGACCTACAATCAATACTTCTGGTCGGCAAATTTGCGTTTTTGTCCCAGAAAAAGTTCCTCCCGCACACTTTACTCGATGCATGATTCGATGTACATCCAATGCATGCTCCCAAATGAAGCGTCGGATTTTGTGGTTCCCAGGTATAGTTTCAGGATTTCCATCTTTATCCAAGTATTGCGTTCGAGGTCCTTTAATAGGGAGATCGTCAATAAAAATATTGGCGACATGCGGTATCTCATTATGGAGAATAAATACCATGCACTTTTGGAATTCAGCTGGCGAATTGGTAAATCCAGTCGGCATGGATGTTATTCGCAACAATCCCAAAGGAGTCATAAAAGCAGTCATATCACGGCTTTCTGGTTCCATCTTTCGTGCATCAAATCCCCAGTATAGGTCGAAGACAGTATAACACTGTCGTCCCGCAAATCCTTCAACAAAGTCATCCAGAATAGGTACCATCCCTGCGTCTCGAATACTGATCTTGTTTAAGGGCTGCAGATCGTGGACAATGCGCAGCTTCCCATTTTTCTTCAAGACACAGAACCATCGCGACCGATATGAAGACTGACAAGGTTCATAAACCCCAGCCTCCATTTTTAATTTCAGAACTTCTATAACCTTCGTGAGCAACCCCGGCGGTATGGGCATATTTTTATATTCCCATGGGGTGTGCGGGACGGTAGGTATTTTATAAGGACTAAAATAGGAGTCCTTGAAAGTTCCTCTTTCGGAGTCTTCAAATGCAAGCGCGTCTTGATTTAGAACCATGATGTGTTGGAATAATTTTTCTTCTTCACTCGAGAGATACCCGTCAATATTTATTTCCAACAATCCATTCGTTCTTGAGTTATTTTTGCTGTAGGTTGAAATTCGGGTGGTGTCTCGTTAGCTTGGGTAAAGATAACAAGGGATCTTCAGGAATAGTTCGCCGAACCTCGTAGTCCGGGGAGAATGTCGTCGATACTGGTTTTTATTTTCTTATCGACTCGTTTATACATAGTAAAAGGCCTGGAATAATTTTCCTTCTGTAGAGGTTAACTCTACAGGGTAGAAAATACATTCGTCGTCCTCTTCTAGCAAACTTTCATCATCGATGCTTCTAATTTCTTCATCAACTTGCCGTTTTGAATTTGTCTGCGGCTTCAAAACTATACCCGAAACAATATTTGTCTTATTGTTTTGCGAGGCTGAACGGTTTTCGGCGCGGGGCTCCGGCTTATTCAGCAAGTTCGAACCTGCCAGGTGTCGTTTGATTTTAGTCTCAAGAACAATCCCACCACGCACACAAAATACAGCAAGAAAACGATTATTCGTCGGACATTACAGATTAGAATAAAACTACTAAGTAGTTCTACTGTAGTCCGGAAACGTTCAACACAAATCAAAGAGTCCCACTGCGTTTCGCTGTAGCGCGCAGACTGTGAGTCCAAAATACATCGGGCGGCAAGAAATTCATCAGCGGCAGGCGTACACGTATCAAAAGTCCAACAAAAGAGGCATCGTTCTTCATTTCGGGCGGGACTGCACGTTTCTCCCTGCGGAATTGCGTCAGCATATCCGCGGGGAACGAAATGTGTTCGCGTACCTTCTCAATTACGGACGCGCGGACGAAAACTCCCGGAAAGCGGGCTCCGGATTGGGGGCGAGTGTCCACGGCCGTCGTGCACACGAAACGACGCCGATGCTCGAGTTCCGTTGGGCCGAAACCAGCCGCCTGCAGGTGCATCCAGTCGCGAGGTACGTCCAGATTCCTCTCCGAGAAGAAAGTCCGGGGTAACGTGGGAGCGAGCCAAAGCCCAGGAACGCGCGCGCCAATATCAAGAGGCTGCAAAGCCAATGTTCGTTAGCACGAGGTGAAACGCAAGTAGAAATACGTGCGTTTCCAATCATCCGTTCCGTCTCCCTCACATCCTCCTCCACTAAACCCAGTCCTTCAATCGGCACGTAGTCTTCTGCGGCGAGGACGTCCGAGCGTAGCAAACGTGCGAGGAGGTGCGAATCACGGAAACGAAGGCGGAGCAGGTCTCCCACCTCCATGGCAATGGCCGTTTGTCCGTTCTGCGCGAAGATCTGATACAATAACGCGAGCTTCGTGTTCTCCTCGGTGTTCAAGAAGGGCAAACGATTGTTGAGAGTAGGGTCGATGCGGCTGAGATCGATCGCGTAGTCGCGGCGGGTAATGGTATCGGTAGCCTGAGCGATAAAAGAATTGTGAATCCCCGCAGGACGATAAGAGGCGAAAGAAAGTCTTGAAGGCGTCGACTTTCAGCACAAATGACAGCGCGGAAGGCTACCCCATGATCAAGAGCGTCCCCTCCAAGACGTCGAAGGCGTTTGCCTTCGCGGTCGACCGGGACTACCAAATTATCGCAGAACTTGCGCTTCCCATCGCTGATAGGGGTGGAGATCAAATCCAAAGTTCGTTCTGCAGCAGTCTCCTGCAGAACGTTTCAGAACTCGGATAAGGGGAAAGAGAACGATCTCCTACCACGAAAATATCGGGCATAAGGGACCACCGCCTTCCTCGGCGTTCATCGCGTTGTGGTCGACAATAGGCTCAAGGTACAGACGTACAACATCCATACCTTCTTTAATCGGCCGGAGCAAACGACGGTTTTCTGAACAACGAACACCTTCTTGCATACGAATCCTTTGACGGGCCCATTCACGCAAGTCCTCCAGCACGACTGCTCGCGCGACTGGGTCTCGGTCCGGAGTAGGGGCCATCCGACGAATCCTTTCCATGGCTTCCAAACAGTCTGTGGTGCGTATGGTCACGAAGTCGCCCGAGTCGGCTGAAGTTTCCCCTGATGAACTAGTGGCGTCGCTTGATTCCACGTCCACCAAATCAGGAAGGGAATCGTTGTCGAGTTTGAGATCAAAAGAGCGTCGGGCGTTGATGAAGACAAAGGCAAAAGAGGAGGCGAGATCGTACGGGGATCCGAAGCGAAGCGTGAACCAGACCCTACGTGGTGTACAACGCCGCGAATGAGTCGTTCTGCTTCCAAAACAAAGTCGGCAGCGGTCCAAGAACTCCGAGGAAGAGACGAGCGAAGAGGGGAAGGAGAGTGGATGCGAGGAGAGAGGTGTCCACGAGGCCCGAGCGCTGAGTCGGAGGTAGGTTCAGTACCGGCGACCGAAGGGCTTGAAGAGTAGCGCTCACGTCAATAACCACGCCACGCCTTCCTGTTCCAATCGCGGGAACAGCCACGTGGTCGGCCCGGGACCGAAGGCGCGGATCAACGGACACGGCCTCCTGTATCTCACCTTCCTCTCGTTCCTCCATTACACTTGCCGCGTCGTCCTCGTTTGCAAGACCATTGGTGGGACTCGGGACACCTTCGGTAGGTCCTGCAAAACCACTGAACACTAATTTTGGTAGATTAGCGTTATCTGGACGGGTTTTCCATAAACACATACGGGCGTCATACGATACGCGTTCTACGCGATCGTTGAGCTGCGTATCTGCTGGGACGAAGGCACTTCCCGGAGACGTCCAGTCGGCGGGATTCGCTGGAAGCCAATCGTCCGTAGGCGAACTCGGGGCTTCTTCGTCATCGGAAACAGCGCCGAGCACGGACGTTTCTTCAAGGCGCAGGGCAGGGCATTCGTGCAAGAGTCTCCAAGGGAGACGCGGGGTACCGGGACGTTCCGCAACGGTCTCTGTGGGTGATCCATCCACGGGGGCTTCGGGGAAATGGAGGACGTGGTCTCCATCCAAGGTACGTCCGATCTCTTGCATGCGGCTGGTATCGAAAGGCGGCGGCAGTCCAACCGGGTGAGTGATGTATCCAGAAGTGGGGGATGTCACTCGCCTATCTTCGTTTGTGGTGGAGGATACCGGGGCTGGCGCAGAAGAAGGCGAGGCGCTACGCCAGCCTTCAGAGACTACGGACTCAGAGTCCGACGACTCATCCTGCAAGATACGACGCGCGACGGTAAGTCGGTACTTCCCTCGGCGACGTTGTCGACTAACCTCTCTGTGGACGCCCGCTCCATATTTAGTTAGCGTGTTCTGAACTTGGAGGTCCGAGACGTAGGGGACCTCCAGGTTCCAATCGCGTTTGTTGTCCGGAGCGGCGTGCAACTGGATACTCGCATGCCCGTTAATAGAGCCGGGCTCTCCTGTAACGGGGTTATGAATGAGTAAGCGCGCGTTCATCAATACTGCATGATACGTTTCCTGACCATTCGCGCGGCGTTCTCGACCGGTATAGAGGGCTTGAGGCGATACGACAGACCCCGGACGAACGGTAAGCTCATTTCCTTGGCGATGTCTTACCCACAGCTGATCAGCAAGGGCGTGTACTCGGCCTAGGATCGTTCCTTCACGCGAATGCGGGTCTTCAGGGCCAAACGAACCGCGGCACGTACGATCGAGGATACCAGCGGGCAACGGGGTGAGTGGTGAAACTAGCGGTGTACCCGTACTCATCATTCCACGACCAGGATTTCGAGCGAGGGGAGGGCGAGGAGTGTAACGAGGAGGTGCCGGAGACGATGGCGCAGAACGAGAAGGCATTGGCGGTAAATTCTTCAAGCAGATTTCGGAGTGAGGATGGAAAGAAGAGGGCGGAAAGCACTGGTCAAAAGGTACGCCTTCCACTGCATTCTTATACGACTCGTCTGACTCGTATTGAGACATGAGGTGCGTCTTCCAAAGGTTTAATCGACACCACACTAATCCCAAAATCGTCGCGTAGAAGCTAAAAAGTAAAAACCCGTAGGTAAGGTTTTTAATCTTCGCGTGGCCCATACATTTCCGTTGTCCCAATTCGGCTGATCCTTTTTCTTTAGACTTCTTCGACTCAGTTCTCGTTCTTCCCGTCGACTCATCCCTGGTACAAAGAGCTTGCCGTTGTATTGGATCAGGTACAGATAACTCTTCAACGTAGGCGAAGCTGTGCACTGATTTTTCCACAGTAAATGACTCGTTTGTCATTTCATGCGGAATTGCGAGCAACTCGTAACGGGGTCGGCGCGTTTCCCGGTCTTTAAACACCAGGTACGTTCCTTCTTCGCGTTCATCGATAGTAACCAGGTTTCCACGTTGCCACGGGCGTCCAAGCAGCAATTCAAAGGGGGCTTGTTGCGATACCCAAAGGTCAGTACGTGTGAGTACCCCTCCGCAGGTAAATTCAACGTCGCTGATATATCCTTGTAGCTGTCCTCTGCCTCCATTGGCATCGTTCATATTGGTTATGCGACTCATATCGACGGGCCGTTGGATTTTTAGTGCTGCGATATCGGCGCGTACAACATCTAATTGTGAGCCAGTATCTACAATGGCTGTAATTAGACGTCCGCTAGTTTCAATATCAATTTTTATAAGCACTCCTTCTGATCTTGGCCAGTTCCAATTTGCGACCAACGCATTTCCAGGTAAGCGTCCAATTAAAACAGCTTTTACATTCTTTAGCCTAATTATATCCATAATTCCGGACCGTATATCCCGCGAAGCAACGACAGCTTCGCGAACAGTCATGGGTATATTTAGGTCAAGAATTCTGTTAATGATCGACGGGATGCTCACGGTGTTCTGCACGTCGGATTGTCGCCCGCAAATCTTTCCTTGAATACTCTCTTCAATTTCTGGCACAGCCTTCGCCGCTTTTGGACGAATAACCCCTGTAGAAGGTTTCTCGGACTTCTTGGATTTATCCTCGGGTTCATCGACTTCCATTTCGTTATTAAATTCTTTTCTCGGGAGCCGCGCATCTATTGGCGTGAGTTCGGGGATCAAATCGCGTGGAGTGTGGAATGGTTTGTCAACACCCGGCCTTTTAGGAACTTCGGCCCGATCTGATTTCGGATCAATTTCCGTTGATTGCCGAGGTTTTTCCCGCCGAGGAACATGAACACCATCAAATATTTCTCTGCGAGCAACACGCGTACTAGGGACTGTTCTGTCCGCGCTATTCACATGTCGAGTTGAATTATTTGATTGCGTTCTTCGAGGCACAGATAAATAAACCTCTCCAGGTTTTAATTCATTATCTGTGGCTGAGTCTTCATCGTCTATTACCGCGCCGTACCAATTTGCATCCAATGGTGGATCATCCTCCATTGCAAATGGTAATTCTTCTTCGTCTGTTTCATATTCAGAAATCCGCGCTGTTTGTTTTTCCACTCGATAGCTCTGTTTACTCTCCGTGATTTTATTTCTTTCTAAATCAACGGTCACAAACATTACTCTAGGTGTGGTAACACGTCGCACGGCTTGCGCTAGACCTTCGTTTGGCAATCGTTTGATAAATGAACTGTCTTTCATTTTTATTCGGCGAGTGACTTCATCTTGATATACCAGGTCTTGATTAATTAATTCTTGAATTTCTGGGCAGTCTCCTATTCTGTGCCCGTCTTTTAGGCATCCAAAGCACCCAGAAATTTCTGTCCTAGCAGATCCAGGAGTCCCAAGCGGAATATTATTTGGGTAGGTTGCGGGCCCTGGTATGGTAGCTTGATTTGAAACAGGTGCTGGGTTTTCTCGAGGTTTGAAACTTCCTTTAGTTCCTTCACCCCAATTTCCTGCAAATCGTGGTGGTTGCACACACTTTGCTGCCATACCAGTCGTATCCAGCGCAAGGACTTTATAAAAGACTGGAGGGTACTCAGGGTCTGTGATCGACATCTTATTTAACTGTCGAATTAAACCAGACACCTCTTCAGCAGTTCCAGTGGAATTTGACATTTTCCCACTTGCTGAAGTTGCAGACAACCTAGTCTTTTTCTTCTTTCCTACACGCTCCTTTTCTTTCCTACACGCTCCTTTTCTTTGCGTGCGCGCTTCTTGGCCCTTCGTTTTCTTCTAAAGGCATCGTAGTCGGAGTCGTCACTGGCTTCATCTGAGGCTTCATCGTCACTTTCTTCGTCACTCGTTCCATTATCCAGCTCTGCTCCATAATCCGCAGCGTTAACCACCATGGTCTCAGCTCGATTGCAACGGAAGAACCACTCAGCAGCTTCGTTAATTTCTTTCACGGTATACTGACGTTGATTGTTGCGTCCTGGATTCATTTGCGTAATTCTATGCTCCAGGGTTCGGCGCAAGTCAGCTTCGATTCCGAGAAGGAAATAAACGTTGTAGTTTTTTTTTTTTTTTTTTTTTTTTTTTTTTTGGTCCTTGTTTATTCTCCTTTGTGCCTAAGGCATATGGTAGAGATTACACTCGGTTTTTATCTACTTAGCATTTTTCCGAATTATCTGTCACTTGGGAATCTTTCTACTCGACACATGATCTGGATGATGGAACCCAGTCGTGTGGCATGGCCACCTGTCTAACATTGGGAACTCCCAAATATTATAATCCTCCCGGCCTTTATTCTTTGAACCCCGCCCGACTTCATGTCCCAGACCCTGGACCAACCAGTGCCCTGCCCCAACTTCTTCCAATCCTATTTCGAACCCAGACTGACACAAATTCCCTTCTCGGCACAGTGCAGTGATGCTCCGGCTCCCTTGTTTCAGCCCGATCGAAAACTCCCAGGCAACATCCACTGGGATAAACCACTGCCTAAAAATGCCACTTCTTGCGGCCGGGGCGGCAGCGAATTTCCGGATGTGAACTCAGTACTGCGGAGTTGGAATATGCCGGCCGATGGGTGATTTCTTGCTGACATCCGAAAATAAGATAGAAGTTGTTGGAGGAGATGATGGTGATCGCAGATCGTGGAACGTCGCGAAAGAAGGGCGTCACAAGGCCAAAGCTCGGGAGTCGGCAGTGGAGAAGCCGAGAAGTGTCAAAGTGTTTTTCTTCTCGGTGGTAGGGGGGTTCGAACCTGGCCCCAAAAAACCCGTAAAACCAGGTTACGTGTTGAAACGTGCACGGTAGACCACTACACCACCGTGGCCCCAACGTCGTAGTTTAATTTCGTAATATGCCCTTGCTGAAGGAGCATACCAGCCATCGTCTTATATTTAATAAAATATTTCTTCCATTGTGATAAATTCTGGAAGGGACGACTCTGGGTCTTCAAGGTGTACGCAGCGATATCGCTAGGCCTGTACCTCGAAATAGCTCGCTCAGCATCATAGCATTTCAGGATTTCTTTCCGCAACTTCAGCCAATTTTTCGTTTGGTAATTTTCTGAAGCACGAATAAATCCTTGAACATCAGCGGAACAGTAGTCAAGAATACATTCGCATTGATCAAACGTATCCATGACTCGATATTTAACCAATAGTTTATCATAATGCGCCACAAAATATTCTACTTCAGAGTGGTGTCCTCTAAAAGTTTTGGGTGCATCACGACTACCTCTCATTGGCATATCCCATACTGTCCGAGTTGATGTTCCAAATGCTGGGGGTGCAGCATTCATTCGGATAGGTCTTATTTCGGGTGATGATGGTACTGAGTCCATTTCTTCTGGGGTTGATGCACATTCGTACATTTCATCATCCGTAGTAAGATTCGTACTAAACAATCCTGGCGACGGCTGGGTATGATGGGACGGATTCCCTACCCGATTAGGAGTTAGTACTGGAAAAGGCAAACTAGAATCTTTTTCTGGAAACACAAACTGAACGGATGGTCCAGCAGCATCTCCTGCCATCTGATGAACACCACGTGGCGTAGCTTGTGGTTTCAACGAGGATGGCCCCGCCTCAGCATTAGAGTCCGAAAACATATGCATTGGCAGAATTTTAACAGAAAGTTTTTGTTGAATAGGATTAATACGCTTAACAGTTGAAATACCCTCGCGGTGGGCTCCAATGATGTCAAGTGTAAAAATTGTTTTACGAGAGGTCCGTCGTATGTGACTTTAATAGGATGTTTCTCTCAAGAACGATATTCAACGTTAAGAGGGAGTTTCTAAAGAACTGGGAGTGGTTCGATAGAAAGAGAAAGAGGGAAATGAAATAAGTAAATATAGAATTACTCACTTCAAGGAGGAAAAACTCAGAAAGGTTGCTTCAGAACGCTTCGTGGTTCAGCAAGTAACAGCGGCGGAGAGGCAGGGTTGATTTAGCACGTTCGGTATGCTACAATCAACAAGGCGGAAAGACGGAATTGACTTAGCACGCTTCGAGGTTCTACAGTCAACTGAACGGAGGAGCGGGAATAACCTAGCAAGTCAGAGATTGCTAGCGTTATAGAGCGGCGGGGGTGCAGAGAGACTTAGCGAGTCAGAAGATCACTAACGTTGTCAAGTGTAAAAATTGTTTTACAAGAGGTCCGCCGAATGTATCTTTAATAGGGCGTTTCTCTTAAGAACGGTATTCAACGTTAAGGGATATTCCTATTGAACTGGAAGGGTTCGTAGGAAAAGAAAGAGGGGATTGAAATAAGTAAAATATAAAATTACTCACTTCGTAGAGGAAAATACTCAAAAAGGGTTACTCCCAAACGCTTCAATGGTTTAGCAAGCAACGGTAACGGACAACGGGATTGACCTAGCAAGCTCGGGTTGCTACAGTCAACAGAAACGGAAAGATTGGTCTAGCAAGCTCGTGTTACTACAACCAAACAAAACCGAGGGGGATTGATCTAGCAAGCTCGGGTTGCTACAATCAAACAACGGCGGATGAACGAATAGCAGAAAAACCTAGCAAGCACAAGTTGCTACAGTTAAACGGCGGCGGAGAGGGCGGATCTCAGATAGCTTCCTAAATCGGGTAGGCAGCTAAATCACACAAAATTCAATTTCACGGTAACGGTCAGAAGCAAGTTAATTAGGTGTCGATCATACATGTTCTAACTACTTATATACTAATTCTACTATGAGTCATGTTGTGAGTCATCCTAAAATCCTGACTCAGTCTGACTCCTTCCTAAAATTCTAGCACCTTCCATGAATGTGAGTCATATTTGTTATGACTCACACTTCTAACTCAATTCCCATCAATAATAATTAATTCTAAAAATCAATGCATATACCTTCTGTCTCCAAACAATTTGGAGGCATGACATCCGCGGGAACGAAAAATCTAAACCGTCCTCGGTTTACACATAGATTTTTAGACAGACCTACTTATTATTGCTTGAAATTCTTCAAACAAAAACATATTCTCGGCAAGAGTCACATCATACGGAGTATGTATTCGGAATGGAAATGGCTTCCCAGCGGAGTGGCGTAGTTATCCCTACAGATTCCGGAGGCATAGTAACCGTCGCGTTCTGCCATCCATCCGGATCAGTCGGCTGACTGATCGCTCCACTACATCCCGTGCTCCATTCAAGTGATAAAATCTGACGGCGTCCTTCGTCTTCATCAGCCGGCAATGGGAAGTTTACCCGATCCTGAAACACAGCAACCAGGGTCTCCAAATGATGTAACTGATTTGTGATCTTCACAAAAGCGTGATCCTCGTAATTGCACACGTTCTCTTCTGCCCTCCAAATACCGGTTAGCATCCCTCGGAGTTGAAGCATCTGGCCTTGCTTTAATCGATACTTCAGGGAGTTAGTCAGGGTGTAGAAAAGGGTTCCCCACGACATCGTTCGGATCTCGACCATCGCCTTGATAGGTGGATTGTGATATTCAGTGGCGAAGGCAGGGGTAATGGCTTTGTCGAGTATTATCATTTTATAGGGACTGATCCTCTGATAGGATTCCGGCGGGGGTGCGTGCAAACTGGCGAAGAGCGAGTCGGTGCTCTGCAGGAGGCTCGAAAAATCTTCTTCTGCAAAAACGGTTGGAGTGAAGTCCAATACCCCTTCGTATATCGATTGGTCAGAGAAAAGCACTCCTTCGTACGGTCGTGATTCAAGAGAAGGAATGGTGCGAGTGGAAATGTTTAACAGGGCTCGTCCGATTCGGCAAGGGTGGCAGTGGCAGCTGCCTCTTCTTCGTCAGAGAGGGCGTCCAGTTTAGAACGTCGTAATCAAGTTCGTGGCAGAGATGCTCAACAGGCTTCGGAGCTCGCGTCTCTAGGCGGGTGGATGAAGGAGTGTGTTCTGGCCAATATGCCTTCCAGCGGCTAAAGATGCGCGCTATTTCTTCTTCACAGTCTCTCTTTTATAGACAAAGACCATCGTCAGATCACTTCGTCATATGTAGTCATGGGGCTAGGCTCACGTATTCATCTAAATCCCCATTCTCTTGTTGTGCATCATATTCCATTGTCGGCTATCAAGGGATTTGTTTTGAGTGGAGAGCGATCAAGTCACGAATTTCATTAGTCATGTTTTTAGTGTTATCTGATCAGTCACCTGTACTCGTGTCTGTTAAATCCTCGGAGTCCGTAGAGTTATCTGATTCATCATCATTCGGTTCCGGTCCCATCCAGCCAGTTCGCATAAACCAATGATCTCTTGTTATATAGGGTAGTAAACGAAATGCAGCAACAGGTCCATTCTTCAAAACACTTCCATCTAATTCCTGAATAATATATGCTCCACCTCGGTTTTTCCGCTGTACTTCATAAGGCCCAAGATAACGATCATCGGTCTTACTTTCTGAGGCTACTGTAGTTTCCAACTTGACATTTCGTAATAGAACTAGTTCTCCAGGCTTGTAGTCTTCGCGTCGTAATTTTCGTTTAAATCGTTTTTCAAATTGTAGTTTGGACTTAAAACGAGAATTGCGTAGAGTCTGGGCAGCACGTTCAATGTCACGAGGATGTTTCTGAAGTTGCCTAATTCGAAGAGCAAGCAATTCGCTAGTAGACATACCCGCATAAAATCCATCCACCAAGAATGTAGACTCTGCTAGATCAAAGGGTAAAACAGGCAAAGTAGCGTGGAGTAACTGGAATGGTGAATATCCAGTTACACTACTCACGGTTACGCGATCGGCAAATACTGCCATGGGAAGTACCTGAGGCCAACGGCTGATATGACCCTGGCAGGCTTTTACTATTGCTTCTCGTAAGGTAAAATGTCCACGTTCCACTACTCCATTAGCATGCTTGTTATAGGCGGTTATGGTGATCTGCGGAATCCTCAATCGCTTCATTAATATTTCAAATGCTTTCTTGACTTCAGATCCATTGTCAGTGGTGACTTGCTGCGGACAACCATACCTGCAATAAATATAATTCCAAAAGAAATTTGCCAACTGTTGCGAGGTTTGTGCTGTAAGAGCTTTAGCTTCACAAAATCCACTCAAATCATCACGCGCGGCTACAATCATTGAGTATTTCCCTGAAGGTGGCATTTTCATAATGTCTATGTAAATCTTCTTAAAGACAGCCGTGGGCATAGATATAGTCGGTGGGATTTCCATGCGACGTGTACTTCGTACCTGACATTGGGGACAAGAAGAAACATGATGATGAATATCAGCTCGTAAGTGTGGCCAATGAAAACGTATCTTTAATTGTTCCCACATTGCACGCATTCCTTTATGTCCTAAATTCTCATGCCCTTGTTTTAAAACAGACAAACGAGACTCAGGTTCAAAAATCACAGCGAGTGGAGGCTCAGTTCCGTTTCTTTTCCATAAACGTCCGTCACGTTCCATAAATTCGGTAGCTTTAGTAATAAAACGTCGTTGTTTTTGAACGGATTCCAGTTCAGGCATTTCTAGAGTTTGCAGAAACTTTCGTATTTGTTGCAATTGTAATTCTTGAGCTATACGACTGAGATGGCATGAGGGCAAATCCTGAATGGAATATTCATCTCGTCGCTCGTAGTCCTGATATACTGATTGGAAATATCTTGGCGTTGATAGAATTTCTGACCCAGAATAGGTCCCAGTGAATACGTTCTTCTCTGTCATTTGCTGGAGTTTCTCTTGCCCTATAAAATTTACGGGAGGCAAACGGTAATATCCTGTTTTTGCTGACTCCGTCGTGGGTTGAAAAATGGACTTAGGCCTGTTTTGGACAAGCAAAGCAATTCGATCTAACCATGTGTCATCATCATCTTCCACTATTTCACCCTCTGCTAATCCTCGCCGGGACAATGCATCAGGCCCTTGAAAACGTATGGCTGGAACATGAATCAACTCAAAATGAAACATCAAAATGCCCTGAATCCACCTATTCACTGCTGCATCTGGCTGCAGGTCGGGGTTATTTAATAGGCCTTGAATAAATTTAGCATCAACTTCTACTTGAAAATTTGTTACACCGATAATATACAATCTCCAACTCCTTAATGCTCGGTACAGTCCAAATAACTCCAGCTTAGGTTGGGAGTATCTCGATTCACGCTCGCTCATAGGAACTGATCCATATCGAGCAGGTCTTCGTTTGTTTTCTTCATCCAATTGAGATAAAATCATACCAGTGGCTTCTCGGGAAGAGTCTACTGATAGAATCACAGGTTGATCTGATTCATAATCAATGGGTCGCAAGGCGGGCACACTTGATATCAACTTCTTTATCAGTTGAAAAGCTTGTTGTCGTCGTTGATCCCAAACAAAATCCACATTCATTCGGTATAATTCTGTAAGGGGTCGAATCACTGCGGAATAATTAAGTATCCAGATACGTACAGTTCCACATAATCCTAGAAAGCGGCGCACTTCTTGCGGAGTGGAAAGTGCAGGCCAATCTAAAATAGCAGATGTTTTCTTAGTATCCGGTACACGTCCATCAGGGTTACATTTTTGTCCTACAATCAATACTTCTGGTCGGCAAATTTGTGTTTTTGTCCCAGAAAAAGTTCCTCCAGCACACTTCACTCGATGCATGATACGATGTACATCCAATGCATGTTCCCAAATAAAACGTCGAATTTGATTGTTGCCGGGTATAGTCTCGGGATTTCCATCTTTATCCAAGTACTGTGTTCTTGGTCCTTTAATAGGAAGATCGTCAATAAAAATGTTAGCGACATGAGGTATCTCATCATGTAAGATAAATACCATACATTTCTGAAATTCAGCGGGCGAGTTGGTGAACCCTGTGGCATAGAAGTTATCCGTAATAATCCCAAGGGTGTCATGAAGGCAGTCATATCACGACTTTCTGGTTCCATCTTACGGGCATCAAATCCCCAATATAAATCAAAGACAGTGTAGCATTGCCGTCCTGCAAAGCCTTCTACAAAATCATCTAAGATTGGCACCATCCCTGCATCGCGAATACTAATTTTATTCAAAGGCTGCAAGTCATGCACAATACGCAACTTTCCATTTTTCTTTAGAACACAAAACCATCGTGATCGATATGAAGACTGACAGGGCTCATACACACCTGCCTCCATTTTTAGCTTTAGAACTTCAATTACTTTTGTGAGCAAACCTGGTGGTATAGGCATATTTTTATATTCCCAGGGCGTATGCGGCACAGTAGGAATTTTATAAGGACTGAAATAAGAATCCTTAAAGGTCCCACGCTCAGAATCCTCAAACGCCAATGCCTCTTGATTCAAAACCATGATATGTTGAAATAATTTCTCCTCCTCTTTTGAAAGATACCCCTCGTTATTTATTTCTAATAAATCCATTCGTTCCTGCGTAATTCGGGTGGTAGGTTGAAATTCAGGCGGAGTCTCGGTTAATTTTGGTAAAGTAAGTAAAGGATCTTCAGGAATAGTTCTTCTAACTTCATAGTCTGGAGAAAATGTTGTAGACACCGGCTTGATTTTCTTATCCACGCGTTTATACATGGTGAATGCTTGAAACATTTTTCCTTCAGAAGACGTTAATTCTATTGGGTAGAAAATACATTCATCGTCATCTTCTAACAGATTTTCATCACTTGCATCCCTAATGTCCTCGTCAACATGAATTTTTAAATTATTTGAGCCTTCAATAGTATATCCGAAGCAATATGTGTCTTTATTTATTGTTGAAGCTGATCGTCCTTCGGAACAATGATCCGTATTAGTCATATTGAACGCCTTCAGGCCTCGAAGATAATTTGTACTTTTTAGTTTCGAAAACAACTTAGTCGCACACACAAAATACAGCAAGAAAGTAATCATTCTTGGATGTAGTAGGTAAAAACACTAATAGCAACTATTTCTACTACAATCCGGGTTTGTTCGACACGATTCAGTAAGTCCGACTGCGTTTCGCACGCGCGCGCAGTTTGTAGGTCAAGAAAAACACAAAAAGTAGCAGAAACACCAGTAACAGTACACACATCGCAAAAACAATCGCAGTTTCGTAGTCCAAAAATCGTGTTTATTCCTCTGCAAATTCGCATCAGCAAATCCGCGGGGAACGAAAAGAATTCACGTACCCCGCTATTCACGAACGCAAGAACGGCGGCCGATTGGGAGCGGGCTGCGAATAGGAGCTGAGCACCCCTGTCCGTGATACAATCGAAACGACGTTGCGGACGCCAAAGTTCCATCCCGCCGAAACCACTGGTCGGCTAGCGGGCGCGGGCTCACGGAACGTCTCGAACCATCACGCAGGAGCCATCCAGGAATGGCGGGACTCTTGGCCAAGGGCCCGGGAATATGTGCTCCGGTTACAAAAGGCTGTAGCGCACGTTCAGTATTCTCAACAGGATTACCGCAAGTAGAAATACTTGCGCTTTCCAAGGTACGCTCCGTTTCCAAGATCCCACCATCTATCAATCCCAATCCCGCAACCGGCAAGTAGTCGTCCGCGGCGAAAACATCTGAACGTAACAAGCGAGCAAGCGTGTGGGAGTCGCGGAAACGAAGACGAAGCAACGCGCCTATCTCCGTGGCAACGGCCAACTGACCATGCTGGACGAAGACTTGATACAATAGCACTAGCTTGGTATTTTCTTCGGTATTCAAGAATGGGAGCGAGGTGTTAAGACTTCGGTCCAGACGCGCGATGTCGATTGGATAGTGACGGCGAGTTACGAGGTCGGTGGCTTGGGCGATAAAGGATCGAGCGAATCCGCGCAAAATAATGAGAGGCGAAAGAAAATCTTGAAGACGCCTGCTTTCCGCGTAGATTGCCGTCCGGAAGGCAGGACCATGGTTTAGAGCGTCCCCACCCAGACGTCGAAGACGTTTTCCGTCTGGGGAGATCTGTACCAAAAGATTGTCGCGCACCTTGCGTTTCCCGTCGCCTACGCGGCAAGAAACCAAGTCCAATGCGCGCTCTGCAGCAGTCTCCTGCAGAATTAATTCAGGGCTTTCCGAGTCCGTGATAAGACGATCGCGTACCACAAAGAACCCCGGTGAGGAAACGTCCCCACGTTCCACTGCCATCATCGCGTCTCGGTCGAGAATATCTTCAAGGTACGTGTGTATGACGTCCATGCCTTCGCGAAGAGGCCGAAGAACGCGCTGATTCTCGGAACAGCGGAGTCCCTCTTGCAGGCGCGTCTGCTGGCGTCCCCATTCCTGCAAGTCCTCTAACACTTCGGCTCTCGCCACCGGGTCGCGTTCGGGCGTCGGAGCCGCATGACGAATGCGTTCCATGGCGTCCAAGCAATCAATAGTACGTACCACAACGAAGTCGCCGAAGCAGCCGAATTCTCGTCTGAGGAACTGGCTATGTCACTGGAACTTCCGTCTACGAGATCGGGCGGGGAGTCGCTATCGTATTCAAGATCGAAAAGGGGGTCCGGAACCGACGTGGAAGAAAAAGAACCAGCACCCAAATCGGGTGGAGGCTGAGCAGAAGACAAATCGGGCGAAAGTGGAGCGAGATTCAATTCGAGGGAAGACTGAGTAGAAGCTGATTCGGGAAGTGGCTGGGCGACTGAAGAATTAGGGGGATTGGCAGAGCAAGTACGTGTTCCACGAGTAACGCTGCGCACAGTTTCGCTGATCAATCGTTCTGCTTCCGCAATAAAGTCCGCGCCATTCCACGTGTGTCGAGGACGAGATAAATGAGGGGAGGGCGCAAGAACAGCGTGAGAGGGCGGAAAGTCGACGTTCGGTTCAGTTGCGGCAACAGAGGGACTCGACGAGTAGCGTTCGCGGCCAATTACCACGCCACGTCGTCCTGAGCCAATCACGGGGATGCGCACGTGGTCGGCCCGGGACCGAAGGCGCGGATCGAGAGGCTGTGTCGCCTCATCAATCTGCCCCTCTTCCCTCTCTTCTTCCTTCATCTCTTGCTCTTGGGTGTCGACAGCATCCACGGGAACGTCGGAAACAGGTGAGTTCGCCGTAGGAGCTATAAAATTACTGAAAACTAACTTAGGGAGATTAGCAACAGCGGAATTGGCCTGCCATAGGCACGTACGCGCATCATAGTTAACGCGCTCAACACACCCGTTGGAAATCGCCCCGGATTCGGTCGTCAAAGGTCCCGGGAAGGCCCAGGTAGCCGGGTCTGCAGGCAACCAGTCGTCGGTAAGATTATTATTAACATTTCCAGGTTCGTCGTCCGAGACCCGAGCAAGAGCCGATGATCCTTCAAGACGCAAGGCCGGCGGTTCGTAAAGGAGTTGCCATGGGAGGCGCGGAGTACCGGGACGTGCGGCTACAGAGTCGACGGAGGTTCCATCGGTGGCGGGCTCGGGAAATCGCAAGACATGGTCACCACTTAAGGTACGTCCCACTTCTCGCATGTTGCTGGTGTCGAAAGGCGGGAGTAAACCGGTGGGATGGGTTACATACCCAGAAGCAGGCGGGACCGTGCGCGAAGTCTCGGGGCCAGAAAGGGAAGCGGGAAAGGTCGCCGCAAATGGCAGGGAAGGACGCCATCCTTCAGACGCCACGGATTCGTCATCTGAAGATTCCACCTGGACAACGCGACGTGCTACGGTGAGTTTATACTGGCCACGTCGGCGTTGACGACTAACCTCCTTGTGGACGCCCGTCCTGTATTTCGTCAATTCGTTCTGAATCTGGAGGTCCGATACATACGGGACCTCCAAATTCCAATCGCATTTATTACTTGGAGCGGCGTGGAGCTGGACGCTTGCGTGTCCGTTGATAGCACCAGGCTCACCGGTAACTGGGTTGTGGATAAGCAAACGGGCGTTCATGAGAACAGCATGGTACGTCTCCTGACCATTAGCGCGGCGTTCACGTCCTGTGTAAATGGTCTGCGGGGAAACAACAGACCCCGGGCGAACTGCAAGTTCTTCGCCACGGCGGTGCTTCACCCACAGCTGATCACTGAGGGTACGTACCCTATTAAAAACATTTCCTTCACGCGGATGCGGATCCTCTGGTCCAAACGAACCTTTGCGCGTTCGGTCAAGAATGCCCGCAGGCAAAGGGATAAGCGGCGAGACAAGAGGCGTACCGAGACCTGCCGTTCCTCGACCAGAGTTCCGAGCGAATGCATGCGGAGTATAACGGGGAGGAGCGGGTGAAGCAGGCGCGGAGCGGGAAGGCATTTCGTTGGGTGAGTCTTTCAAACAAATTTCGGTAGGGGTGAGGGAAGGGGAGGAAAAGAAGCGTTGATTCTTCTCCCTAATGCTGTCGATATTCTTATAGGGCCAGCCTGACTCATTCACTAACATGAGGTGCGTCTTCTCAAGTTTTAGTCGCCACCATACTAGTCCCAAAATCGTCGCCCAAAAGCAAAAACCTAAAGCTTCGTAGGTAAAACTCTTAATTCCCGTACGGTTCCTTCCGGTCTTCCTCTTCCATCGTCCCAATGTGGGTGGCCCTTTTTCTTTAAACTTTTTCGACTCATTTCCTTTGCTTCTCGTCGACTCATCTTTCATAAACGAAAGTCCCCGTTGTCCTGGCTCAGGTACCGCTAAGTCAGTGGTATAAACCAAGCTGTGCGTTGATTTCTCTACAAGAAATGAATCGCTAACTGTTTCGTGAGGTATAGCTAGTAATTCATATCGAGGACGACGCGTTTCTCGGTCCTTAAATACCAGATAGGTTCCTTCTTCCCTTTCATCAATTGTAACCAAATTTCCACGCTGCCATGGCCTTCCTAATAGTAATTTGAACGGGGCTTGCTGAGATACCCACAAATCAGTCCGAGTGAGTACTCCCCCACACGTAAAGTCGACATCACTTATATAGCCTTGCAACTGACCCTTTCCACCATTAGCGTCGTTCATGTTGGTCACACGACTCATATCCACGGGTCGTTGGATTTTTAACGCTGCTATATCAGCTCGCACGACGTCTAGTTGAGAGCCTGTATCTACGATAGCAGTAATCAATCTTCCACCAGTTTCAATGTCAATCTTTATTAGTACTCCTTCAGATCGGGGCCAATTCCAGTTGGCAACGAGTGCATTTCCTGGTAAACGACCAATTAATACAGCTTTTACATTCTTTAGTCTGATAATGTCCATTATACCGGACCGTATGTCCCGCGATGCAACTACTGCTTCGCGTACTGTCATTGGTATATTTAGATCCAGGATTCTATTAATGATCGACGGAATACTTACAGTATTCTGAACGTCGGATTGACGTCCGCCAATCTTCTCCACACTCTCTTCAATTTCGGGCACAGCTTTCGCCTCTTTGGGACGAATAATCCCGTTTTGGCCTGTGGGGCTCTTCTCGGACTTCCTCGGCTTGGGCTCGGGTTCGTCAACTTCCATCTCGATGCTCACTTCTTTTCTCGGGACCCGTACATCTACGGGACGTAATTCCGGGAGTAGATCGCGTGGAGCATGGGATGATTTGTCAGCGCCCGATCTTTTAGGCAGTTCGTTAGGTACCTGTTTAATCTCCGTGATATTTGATGGCCGGGGCTTTTCACGACGTGGGAATGTGAACGCCATCAAATACTTCTTTTCTCACGGTACGCGTACTCGGTACAGTTCTATCGGCGCTATTCACCTGCCGCACGGACATTTTTGTATTCATTTTTCCCCCGAGGTACAGACATGTAAACTTCACCTGGCTGTAACTCCAATTCTTCTTGCGATTCTTCGTCTGTTTCTATGGTACCATACCAATTAGCGTCTAACGGCGCATCATCTTCCATGGCAAACCGGTAACTCATCTTCCTCTGATTCATATTCTGAAATCCACGCACCTTGTTTTTCCACACGATAACTTTGTTTTGTCTCCGTGATTTTATTTTTCTCTAAGTCTATCGTCACGAACATTACTCTGGGCGTGGAAATGCGTCGTACAGCTTGCGCCAAACTTTCACCAGATATTCTCTTAATAAACGATCCATCCTTCATTCGTAACCGACGTGTAATTTCATCCTGAACCACTAAGTCTTGATTAATTAGTTCTTGAATTTCTGGACATTCACCTATTCGGTGTCCGTCCTTGTGACATCCAAAACACCCTGAAGTCTCAGTTCTCCCCGGTGGTAGGAGTGCCTAGCGGAATATTATTTGGATAAGTGGCGGGTCCAGATACAGTTGCTTGATTTGATACTGGGACTGAGTTTTCACGAGGTTTAAATGGTCCTTTGTTTCCATCATTCCAGCTGCCTGCAAAACGCGGAGGTTGCACACATTTTGCAGCCATACCCGTGGTGTCCAGAGCCAGGACTTTATAGAACACGGGTGGGGTACTCAGGATCCGTAATTGACATTTTATTCAATTGTCGTATTAACCCAGATACCTCTTCGGCAGTTCCCACAGAATTCTGTGTTTTTCCAGATACTGATACTGGGGCCAGTTTAGTCTTTTTTCTTCTTACCTGCACGATCTTTTTCTTTACGCGCACGTTCTTAGCCCTACGTTTTCGTCTGAAAGCATCGTAATCAGAATCATCACTAGCTTCATCGGAAGCTTCATCATCACTTTCTTCGTCACTTGTCCCATTATCTAAGTCTACTCCATAATCAGCAGCATTAACCACCATAGTTTCAGCTCGATTACAACGAAAGAACCATTCCGCAGCTTCATTAATTTCTTTTACCGTGTACTGGCGCGATTGTTGCGTCCTGGGTTCATTTGTGTAATCCTGTGTTCCAACGTCCGGCGTAGATCAGATTCAATTCCAAGGAGGAAATACACGTCGTAATTTAACTTGGTAATATGTCCTTGCTGTAAGAGCATACCAGCCATCGTCTTGTATTTAATAAGATATTTCTTCCACTGTGATAAGTTCTGGAAAGGGCGACTCTGGGTTTTCAAGGTGTAGGCCGCAATGTCACTGGGCCTATATCTAGAAGTAGCTCGTTCAGCATCATAACATTTTAAAATCTCTTTACGTAGCTTCAGCCAGTTTTTAGTTTGGTAGTTCTCAGAGGCACGAATAAATCCTTGAACATCTGCAGAGCAGTAGTCTAGGATACACTCGCATTGATCGAATGTGTCCATCACTCGATATTTTACCAACAACTTGTCGTAATGAGCCACAAAATATTCTACTTCAGAGTGGTGTCCTCTAAATGTCTTGGGCGCATCACGACTGCCTCTCATAGGCATATCCCAAACTGATCTTGTTGACGTTCCAAAAACTGGTGGAGCAGTCTTCATTCGTATAGGTCTTATTTCGGGTGATGAGGGTACTGAATCCAACTCTTCTGAAGTCGAAGGACACTCATACATCTCATCATCCGTAGTAAGATTAGCACTAAACATTCCTGGGGATTGGTGGGTAAAATGGGACGGATCCCCTACCCGGTTAGGAGTCAGTACTGGAAAGGGTAAATTAGAACTCTTTCTGGAAAGGCAAACTGAACAGATGGTCCAGCAGCTTCTCCTGCCATCTGGTGAGACCCGTGCAACGTATCTTGGGGTCTCGCCGAAGATGGTCCAGCCTCAGCATTTGTAAAATCAGAGAACATATGCATCGGCTCTTTTCCTTTATTGTTCATTCAATAGCTTTAGAGAAAAAGGAGGGGGGGAAGAAAGAGTGTTGAATAAAAATTGAGACGCTTAACAGTTGAAAGATCCCTCACGGTGGGCTCCAATGATGTCAAGTGTAAAAATTGTTTTACAAGAGGTCCGCCGAATGTATCTTTAATAGGGTGTTTCTCTTAAGAACGGTATTCAACGTTAAGGGGATATTCCTATTGAACTGGAAGGGTTCGTAGGAAAAAGAAAGAGGGGATTGAAATAAGTAAAATATAAAATTACTCACTTCGTAGAGGAAATACTCAAAAAGGGTTACTCCCAAACGCTTCAATGGTTTAGCAAGCAACGGTAACGGACAACGGGATTGACCTAGCAAGCTCGGGTTGCTACAGTCAACAGAAACGGAAAGATTGGTCTAGCAAGCTCGTGTTACTACAACCAAACAAAACAGAGGGGGATTGATCTAGCAAGCTCGGGTTGCTACAATCAAACAACGGCGGATGAACGAATAGCAGAAAAACCTAGCAAGCACAAGTTGCTACAGTTAAACGGCGGCGGAGAGGGCAGATCTCAGATAGCTTCCTAAATCGGGTAGGCAGCTAAATCACACAAAATTCAATTTCACGGTAACGATCAGAAGCAAGTTAATTAGGTGTCGATCATACATGTTCTAACTACTTATATACTAATTCTACTATGAGTCATGTTGTGAGTCATCCTAAAATCCTGACTCAGTCTGACTCCTTCCTAAAATTCTAGCACCTTCCATGAATGTGAGTCATATTTGTTATGACTCACACTTCTAACTCAATTCCCATCAATAATAATTAATTCTAAAAATCAATGCATATACCTTCTGTCTCCAAACAATTTGGAGGCATGACAGCGCCGCAGGCGCTCCCACAGGCTCACGAGCGACCAGTGGCCCAACAGTAGGCGCATCACCTGCGCGTTGCTCAGCTTCGGGTCCGTCGCGAACTGCGTCGCGCCGCGCTCGGTGACGCCCCCCTCCCCCTCCTGCTGCGCTGCGAGCATGCTCTGGACGTGCGCGTAGTACGTGATGCTGCGGAGGCGCGGGAGCTCGTGCGTGTCCGCGACAAGTATCGCAGGCACACTTGGGGCGTCGCCAGCGCGGATACGGAGTGCCCACTGCGTAATGGTGCGCTCGAGCAGCGCGTCGTTCCGCGTGCGCATGGTGCAGTCGACGAGGCGCTTAAACATGGCGGAGGAGCAGCTGGTGATGAATGCGTCGTTGGAGGTGACGGTGCGGAGGAGCGCGGCTTTAGCCCAGATCTCGAGGGTAGCACAGCGGTATTGGCGGGAGATGGCAGCGATCAGGAGGAGGCGGTCGAGATCGTCGTGTTCGCGGGGCTGAGCTGCGCGCTCTTGGGGGCTGATGGGATGGTCAGAGCGATTAGGAATCGAAACAATCGTGCACTACCTGGCGTACAAGGCCCATAAGAGTCAAGAGCGGTTCACAGCATTTGTAAGGATGGTTACAGGCTGATCGGCGTGACATCACTTTAGCTGTCGCATCGCCACTGATGGAGGATCTGCGTTGATCTGATGAAACTGATCTGCGCCCGATCGGCAGATCAAACAAATTGCGGAGAGCAGAAAGCCCCCGGCCTGAATTCATGTAGAGTAACGAAAGGAAGAAAAGTTGGTACACGCGATAGCGAAAGATCATTACAGTACTTCGAAAGCAGATCAAAAAAACATATCCAAGTTCAAATCAAAGGATCGAATTTACGCCGATAGAAAAATGTAAACAATTTAGACTTGAGATCCAGCACTGTTTTAGGGGGTTAACGGGCAAATGCCAAAATATTGATGGTAAAATTCTGACCTCAGGCTGTACGCACAAACATACTGGTCGGAGAGGTTGAGTTGATTCACCTGGCACGCTAGTAATAGAACAGCGTCAAAAGAGTGTGTGGCAGAAAATTTCCATACGTACCAGCGCAGGCATTCGCAAGAATGGAATGCGTTTCGTTGATGTCTTCCGTGAGCTTACGCTGAAGTTCAGCCTCCACAATGAGCTGTATATACCGGTCAAATTGTATTACGTGTAGCATGATAAAAAGACCCGCCTGAACCGCGGTGCGAATATTGTTGACGCTATTGGCACATTCCGTTAGGCGTTTGTTGAGGTCCCAGTATTGCCTCCAAGTAAGCTTTCCCCTGTCTAAAATGCTACATTGCATTTTCGACACGGATCATTTGACTCTGTGAGACAGATAAGCAGCGTGAAAGAAGGTGAGATATGAAACTTCACTCTAAAAACTGGACCCACTCCTCCGCGAGACACAATTGGTCTCTGGGACAAGCACACATTGATTTCGCACTTCCAAAACTTTCTTCGGTTTGCTGGATAATCTGCTTGAGCTGATGAAGTCGCGTTGCTCGCTTTGAGAGGAGGTTGTAGACCAAAGCAAAAACAACAGCAGACCCGAGGGCCGTATAGCGAAGACTGTTAATTGGAATCAAGGACACGGATCCGAGTAGAATGGACGATAACAGCTGGTCGTCGGCTTGCATTGCGCTCCGAGAGAAGGGGTTGAGGATTCGACACTTGAAGTTCGTCACCGCAGTCTGAGGATGTGCGCTTTATAAGTTTCTTCTATTCGTCCAAATGAAGCCCCCTCTCCCGATCCGGATGTTGAGGATAGATTTGGGCTGATGGACATGGTTGGATGCAAAGCTGTTGGTCGGCTTCTTGGTACCTGTTCCTTGGTTTGGTAATTTCCTACATTAGGCATTCTCCTATTTATACTGAGGTGATAAGCAACAGATACTCACATATGGCACCAAAAGGTGTTCGCCGTTATTTCCAAGTCCCTTCTGTCTGGGAGAGACTATCTATACCGGGGTGATAGCAAACACATTGGAGTCCCAATTTTACACCAAGGAGTGATTCGTCAGACACCAACATGACTTTGCCACACATCCTCCGAACCGATCCGGAACGTGGAAATAAACATAAATATAACGGAGGAAAACATGAGAAAGCATTCATATTGAATCTTGGTCAGTGGACCAAGTCCAAGTAGACAGTCGGGCCACCATGATAGAACAGAGCGGGTCAGATGATGAGCAACGAACACCGCAACATGCATCATTCACTGCGGAACCCCAGAAATGTCGGGACCATGACAGGTCCGATTATCCCGACTGCCCATACCTTTTTGAGCAGACAACCTTTCATAGCTCCAGACATGTACCAATGACTTCATCTTCTCGTGTTCAAATCCGGATCTGGACAGCCCTTTTTTTAGTTACTAAAATTGTCAGACTCCGACAAGCCCGAGACAGATCATCTAAATATTCTGGGTCCCTCTCAGGGTCCGGATTTGATCCAAGTTGGGCTACTTTCCAACCTGTCTGGATTCCCGGCATTTTTGATTTGTTTTCCGATGCTCGTTTGTTGTTCAAAGAGAACATCGGCACGGCCTAGACTCGAACCAGTCATTTTTGGGGTGCCAGGGAATTGATGACAGTCGATCAATGGCCGGCGTGAAAAGCTTGATCGACTGTCATCAAATGTCTACTGGCGAGCGGTTGGTTCGAGCCTAGGCATGGTCCAAGCCTTCCCCTCTGACAACTGTGTGCGACGTGTCCAGCGTACAAAAGATATTGACGTCCACCAAAAACATCGAGTTTGTTCGGTAGCGAAGATGGTTGGATTAGCCATTTTCGCTATGAGGCAGTGGCTCGTCACGGTTCCATCAAAGAGTTTCGTGAACGTGGATGTGCAATATTCCGTTGATGCAGCAGGCCGATCCCAAAAAAGGCTGACTGCAATCGCGCCGTAGAAGCCAGGTGATATACATGCCTGAATCCCGTTGTACTGTACCATAGATTCAGCAGGTGTGACCTGTGACCTGTTAGATTCACCTTTTGCTAGATTCAACCTCAGGTGAGACCCAGTGTGACCATAATTTTTATCATTCAATTTTGATTCAATTTGACCGCGGAGAAGGCATATTTTGTTAATGCAGGTTCTCAACTGCTCTCAGTTGCCTGGTTCTCATCAGATTTGGTACCAAAATCGGTGTGAAGAATTCCCCGGGAGACGAAAAATCAATCTTTGTCTGTCACGGGGGAAAAATGTCGCCAGATTCAGACTCACTGATGACCTGTGACCAAAATAAAATAGATTCAATTCACTGGTCATTGTGACCTGTGATCTGAATCTACGGTCGAAATAGTACAGTAATCATGAATCCCAGACGCTTCCGCTTCGATTGCGCTCAGGCACTTGCAACTTCAGCTTCATAACCTGGCCACTTCACCAGGCCAATCATCATTCTGTGCGGGTTCGAGAGCGCTTAATGGGACGTCCATCATTTGCCATAATAATAAATATCATAGTGGGTCCAAGTCGACGGCAGACACACGGGGATGTGTCAATTGCCACACTCTCACTCTCAGACTCCCAGTTGGTTTCTTGTTAGTTGCGACACTCTGATGTGCTGGCGACAGCCTAATTATAGACAGTTTCTCATACATTGATTGCCTGGGGACTCAGTAGGATTCAATTTCCCTAACTCTAACCTCCGAGGCAAATATATCCCTGAACCCAGACACTAACCAACCTAACCTCTAACCTCGAACCAAACTCTAACCACCAACCACTAACCCGGACTCTAACCCAGGCTGAGGTTACCCAGCATGGCATATTTGTACTCGCAGTTAGGGCAAGCAGAGCACACCCTAACTGCTTGATAATCATATGTTTTAGCTAATACAGAACATTATAGACTGGATGACTTGCGACACTGTCGCTATTTTTAGCTGACAGTGTTGCAACTCAGTGGTCTTTGCTTAGCCAGTCTGAGAGTGAGAGTGTCACAGTTGGTTGATCCCCGCGGACACACTTCATGTGTCTTGGCCGTAACCTTTTGTGTGAAGATATCAATAAGGTTACTTCGGCGCTATTCCACAAGAGGACCAGGTAGCGCTGATGACTACTCAATGAGCAAGCCAGACTTGAAGAACCCAGCTCGTTGGTCTTTCGGGGATGCCCAGTCATCTTGGTGCCCTAACTACCAGGTGAATTTTGAAGCCAGCAAATGCATTGAGCCCCAAACTCACCAGGGAAGAAAGGTTCGGAATGTGCACTCGCCAGAAAAAAGATGACAATTGAGGAGTAGAATGGTCCCCAGCAAATAATTTTAGTGCTGTGGGTCAGTATTTTCTCTGACTATGGTATACATAATGAGCCTTTCTCGGCTAGTTGGGGCGAGAAGATGGTAAAGGTGCCGGGTGGGCAGAAGCAAGGTTTATTTAGAGACAGTCACTGGTGTCATGAACTTGAAGCTTCGGTCCAACTTCGGTCGGAATTCGACGGTGGTGCCAATGGTGCCACTGATTCGTGGAATGGAGACCAAGATCCGAGTCTTTCAGAACTGGGTCAATTTCGTGACTTGATACTGATTGTGCTCATCAGGAAAATGTGTACGAAAAATTTAAAATACAGACTTATACAGAACTTGAGTATTACACACATACCTACCGAGTTCAATGCAAGAGTCCAATTGCAAGAGATTGATTGAATCCAGCACGAAGCTCCAGAGCAAGTTCAAAGCCATCTAAGGAAACAGGACCGATGCAGCTCAATGTCACCCAAAAAAATGATCTGCCAGTCCATCCTCCAGCACCTTCACTTGTATCTTGACCGCGTCGAGTGCAGCAAGCTTACACTGCACCGGTATATTCTTCGCCAACTCCTGATCCACTGCAAGCAGTTCATGCATCACACCTAACAGCGCCAACATGCTCGCCAAGCTCATCGCATTGATCTTCCTCGAAGCGCACGTGACACTCCAACGCTCCACCCATATGGCCGCACACTTTCCCATCCCCTTGTTGCACCCCTCGCCACACGAGAACTTGGGTGGGGTGGGGTGTGCTGCAGGCACTCCCACAGGCTCACGAGTGACCAGTGGCCCGACAGCAGACGCATCACCTGCGCATTGCTCAGCTTCGGGTCCATCACGAACTGTGTCACGTCGCACTCGGTGACGCTCCCCTCCCCCTCCTGCTGTGCTGCGAGCATGCTCTGGATGTGCACGTAGTATGCAACGCCGCAGAGGCATGGGAGCTCATGCACATCCACCACAAGTATTGCAGGTATACTTGGGGCATTGCCAGCGTGGATGCGCAGTGCCCACTGCATGATGGTGTGCTCGAGCAGCGCGTCGTTCCACATGCACATGGCACAGTCAATGAGGCGCTTGAACAGGGTGGAGGAGCAGCTGGCGATGAACATGTCGTTGGAGGTGATGGTGCAGAGGAGCGCAGCTTTGGCCCAGGTCTCAAGGGTAGCACAGCGGTATTGGCAGGAGATGGGAGGGGGTGGTCGAGATCGTTGTGTTCGCGGGGCTGAGCTGCAGGCTCTTGGGGGCTGATGGGATGGTCAGAGCGATTAGGAATTGAAACAATCATGCACTACCTGGTGTACAGAGTGCACGAAACTCACAAGAGCAGTTCACAGTACTGTACTATTTCGACCGTTTGTTCAGGTGACAGGTGACAGAGGGTTGTGAAGTGAACACATTTGGTACCTGTGACGGTGACTCTTGGGTTGTGAAGATCTTATTTTTTGAGCACGTTAGGCGGCAGGAAAAATGATTTTTGAGCTATGCTAATTTTGACAAGAAAAAACAGCACAGAATGGCAAAAAAACAGCGCTCCTCCCCAATGGGGCCTTGGTAACAATGCACAACAGTTTTTTCGAGCTAGCTGGAATTCCAGCTTTGTGGGATGTGGAGATACTGCAACGGAAGAAGCTCGGGGTTCAAGTTCGTGCACCTGTGGTCCTTTGTAATTCATTTGAGTCCTTGGCCTTGGACACAACGTCGCTCGGTTTCAGAGCTGCTCAGTGCTACAGCAGGAAGCAGAGAATTTAAAGGGTACACCCCAATGGTCACAAAACAGGTTGAAAGTGGACTGCACCCAATGAGCATTGTACTAAATATTGTTATGGACCTCTTGGGCCCCATCAGGCCTAGTATAATCATTGGGGAGCACAATCAACATCGGAGGTATGGTTCGCGTGACCATGAACTTCTGCTGGTTGGTGACACGATCCTTTGGATTTTGAAGACCTTCTCTAGTGAGCTTTTGCGGTGACGGGTGACATGGCGTGAACAAACGGTCGAAATAGTACAGTATTTGTAAGGATGGTCACATGATGATCGGCGTGACTGTCACTCCTAGCTGTCGCATCGCCACTGATGGAGGATCTGCATTGATCTGATGACTGATCTGCGCCTGATCGGCAGATCAAACAAATTGCGAAGAACAGAAAGCCCCCGTGATTTGGTTGGCCTGAATTCATGTAGAGTGATACAACGAAAGAAAGAAGAAGAAACTGGTACACTCGATAGCGAAAGATCATTACAATACTTCAAAAACAAATAAAACAAAAACATATCCAAGTTCAAATCAAAGGATGGAATTTGCGCCGACAGAAAAAATGGAAACATTACGCAAAAACACAATCCAAGTTCAAATCAAAGGAATTTGCGCCGACAGCAAAAATGGAAACGATTTAGACTTGAGATCCAGCACTGTTTTAGGGGGTTAACGGGCAAATGCCAGGATATCGATGGCTAAAATTCTGACCTCAGGCTGTACGCACAAACATACCGGCCGGAGAGGTTGAGTTGATTCACCTGGCACGCTAGTAAGAGAACAGCGTCAGAAGATTGTGTAGCAGAGGTTGTATACACTGACCAGCACAGGTGGCATTCGCGAGAATAGAATGCGTTTCGTTGATGTCTTCCGTGAGCTTACGTTGAAGTTCAGCCTCCACAATGAGCTGTATATACCAGTCAATTTGCGTAGGTGTAGCATGATGAAAAGACACACCTGAACCGCGGTGCGAATATTGTTGACGCTGGTGGTACATTCTGCGACTCGTTTGTTGAGGTCCCAGTATTGCTTCCAGGTGAGCCTCCCCCCCTCTAGAAGGCAGCAGTGCATCTTAGACGAGGATCGTTTGACTCTGTGAGACATATAAGCAGCGTGAAAGAAGGTGAGATGAGAAACTTCACTCCAAAAATTGGACCCACTCCTCCGCGAGAAGCAGCTGGTCTCTGGGGCAAGCGCACTTGGACTTGGCCCTTCCAAAACCTTCTTCGGTTTGCTGGATAATCTGCTTGAGCTGATGAAGTCGCGTTGCTCGCTTAGAGAGGAGGTTGTAGACCAAAGCAAAAGCAACAGTGAATCCGAGGGCCGTATAACGAAGACTACTTTTTGGAATCAAGGACACAGATCCAAGTACAATGGACGATAGGAGCTGGTCGTCGGCCCGCATGGCAGAGAGAAGGGGGTTTGAGGATCCGACACTTGAAGCTCGTCACCGCAGTCCAAGGATGCACACTTTATATGTACTCATCTTTATCTCCACGTTCCCGATCGGTTCAAAGGATCCGTTGCAAAAACATGCTGATGTCCCGCATCACTTTACCGCATCACCCCGTTATAGATAGTCTCAGACAGAGAGGCGCGGAACAGCTTTTGGAGATGATTTGTTTCTAGGTGTTCCGTGTAATGCATGTCAATCACCTGGGTATAGAAACCGCAGAGATGGTGAACAGCCTTTTAATGCGGAATGTGCCAAATGAGGCAACCGGCGACCCATAGAATCCGTCGAACCAACAGCTTTGGATCCTTTGTTCATCATCTAAATCGTATCGGGATGGGTTATAGCGCATGAAACATGAGAAAGCATTCAAATTGAATCTTGGTCAGTGCAGTTGGGTTCACCATGATCGGAGAGAGAGCACGAGCCAAGTACTAGTAGAAGTGATTCAGATGATTCGTGTTACGATGCTCTGTTCGGAAAGAACATCGGCAGAGCCCGAGCATTCCCCTTCGAGGACGATGTGCAACGTATCCAGCGGCCAAAGATATTGATATCCACCGAAAAAATAGCTTCGTTCAATTTCATTTGTTAGGTAGCGAAGATGGCTGGATTAAGCATTTCCGTTACGAGACACTGGCTCGTTCAATTCGAAGAGTTTCGTGAACGTGCATATGTATCCGGGGTATGGGGCAGACACACGCCGATTCCACAGGCCGATCCCAAAGAAGGCTGACTACAATCGCGCCGTAAATGCCAGAATCCCGCTGTCCTGACTCAGTGACTAGGAGTCCGGAAACTTCGGTTACCCTCAGGCACTTTCGACTTCGCTCGCATCCGCAGGTCCTTCATATAAATCACCAAGCCCACCATCATTATGTGCAGGTTGCATATGGTTTTGGTGGGACATCGGTGGGACAGCCAACGGTACGTGTGGATCCGGCGTCTACAACTTGAAGATAGACCTGGAGACGCGTGAGATAATAGACAGTTTAGAAAGCTGAGAGACAAGCAAGCCTGGGAGGAAGAAGTGCAGAAGAACAGGGTTCGGAGTCTTCG
>JARJLF010001408.1:0-79308 GCA_029378395.1 Mycena leptocephala | reverse complement strand
TCTAGCGAGCTCAAACACAGTTCTGTGCCGACGTTCGACCATGCCAATATGGGCAGATGTATATGGTGCTGTCGTCTGCAGTTTTGTGCCCGCACGAGGCTAACCACTCTCTCATCTGATGGCTTTTCAGCTCCCCGCTGTCGACGCGATATATGCCGACTTCCTCCCGCATTCCTGGCGCCTTTCATTTTCCAGCGCTTCAACTCACGGAAAGCTTGGTCTTTTGTACGCAAAGGGATGCACCAGGTCATATCCGTGTATTCGTCGACCAGTTCCATGGAATAATGGTTACGACACTTAGATTCTACGGCCTCCGGTCCGGTCAGATCAGCATAGATCACCCCAAGCTTCCTCGTCGACCTCGCGTGCGTTCTCGTCTTCGGTACGGGTGTCCGAGTCTGTTTTCCGAGGATACAGTGTTTACAGCTTGGCGGTAGCTTCGATAGATCAACAGGCATACCTTTTGCCATTTCGCCTTCTGCCATTTTGCGGATGGTGGATACGCCAATGTGCCCAAGCCGAGCATGCCAGGTTTCCAAGCTCGCCGGGGGCAGTTGGGTCGTGGCGATGTGAGCGGTGGAGCGTGGAACAATCGTACCATCAAGTGAGTACAGCTTGCCTTGGCGAGTTCCTGTTGCGACGGTAATCTTGTTTGTAGCGTCGACAATTGAAAAACCATCGTCGGCAAACAAAGCACAGTAACCCTGGTCAGTGATGCGACCAATTGAGATCAGACGCATGGAGGCTCTCGGGACATATAAAGCATCGCGAAGGATAAAGGTGCGCTTATCGTCCCTGGAAATGTGGATGTCGCCTTTGGCTATGGCTTCGATGTAGGTGCCGCCGACGCCCCAGATTTTCTGCGGGCTAATGGTCTGCAAGCTGTAGAAGTCGTCCTTCACAGGGGATAGATGAACGGTAGCGCCGGTGTCGGCCGCGAAAGGAGGATAGTCTCCGTCGTTTGCGGTGAGCGCCACTTGATCCACCTCCACGAACATTGAAAAGTCGGATGCATTAGAGTCGCGGCGCGTGCCAGTGTGGTATGCCTCGTAGAGCTCCTCGAGTTCTGAGTTTGGTGTGATATCCATGGCATCGCCGACGGCGGAAGCGGCTGTATCGGTGTCGTCGTCGGTCATGGTGAAATATACTGTTTTACCGTTCGCATCTTTCATGGCAAAACGAGGTTTCCCAGTTGGCTTCGCGTTTGGAGTGCTCGAAGGTTTGTCGGCTTGTTTGGATTCTTTCTCCTTGCGACGTGCCGCCCTGCGCTCGACTACTTCATCGCGTCGACCCTCCATAGCTCCACCCTCGGCCCAACAGTCTTCTGTGCGGTGTCTGCCGTTGCACGTTCCGCAGAGGCCGCTCTTGCCGTTCTTGGCTGGAGCTGGTGCCTTCGCCGCTGTACGAGCTGCATTTGCCCGCTCCTCGGTCTCTCTCTTTGTCTCCTCGTCCCAGCGCATCTTTGCCTTTTCAAGAGAGCGAACAATGTCCGCTGCGGTCGACATTTCGTTGTCCTCCTGCTTATCCCGAATGTAGCGGAGGTCGGATGAGAGAGCGTGGAGGAGGACGACACGTGCAAGCTTGTCCTCGTCGAGCTTGCCGATCTCGAAGATGTGCTTGCAGATGTCCCGTATCTTTGCTGCCTTTGTCACCATTTCGCCGTCGCGCTCGATGCGAATGGAGAGGAGGTCGTCAAGGAGTGAAGTTTGTGTTGAGGCTTTCTGGCGGTGTCTGGTCTTCAACGCGGTCCAAATGTCCGACGCGGACGCGATGGTGCAAGTGCGTAGGTGGTCTTTCTCCGCGTCCGAAATGTGCATGCGAATCCCCGCCTGAGCGAGGTTGTCGTTCTTTGTCCTGGTGGGAAGGTCGGAATCGCCGGCTGCAGGTTTCGGTACCTCCCCGAGCACGTATTCGCGAATGCCCCCATAGAGGAAGGCATCGAGCGCGGCCTCGGCCCAGCGAACATAGTTCTTTTTGTCTAAGTCCAGGGTGTCGAGTCCAGTTATGGTCTTGGGTTTGATCGCTTCGAGTGGCATGGTGTTTATCGTGAGTGTAGACAAAGAAAGGGTGAGCTTGTCGATGTCGGGGAGTGTTGTCATGCAGTGGGGGTAGTGTCAAGCGTCATTGGGTCTAGCTTTTAGCAGCAAATGCCCATAACCTGTTAGAAACTAGACCGTAGTTAATATACAGGGCTCAGTACGTCGTAATGGTACTGGACAGTACCTAGACCGTAGTTAATATACAGGGCTAAGTAAATTATCAGTCCTTGTACTGTCCGTAGAGAATATGGCGAGCCTACCTCAGTACGTCATAATGGTACTGAGGAAAGCTTTGTTCTCGGCGCGTCTCTTTCATAAAGACGCGCGCTCGGCCCGATCATTCCGATGACAGACGTCTCCGCGATTGCTGTGCAAGCTTCGCTGCTCTCAACAGTCCTTGCTGTCATTTGGTATCCTACTCCGGTGTCCCTGCATCTCCTTCCCGCCTCTTCTCCTCTCCCGTCGCTGTCCGTTCTTGCCGGGACTAACCAACTCCCAGATATCTCTCCTCACCCGTCCTCCGTGCCTCCTCTCGGCATCATGAAATTCGATTCCCTCCGTGCTGCACCTTCCATCCTGTCGGATTACTTACGCGCCAGCATGGGCGCGCCTCCACTGTTCCCGTTTCCCATCGTTGCGTGCTTGATGGCTGCTAGGATAGGTTGCACGCCCGTGCTTACCCGTCCATAAGCCTCCTATGCGGGCGCGCGCCGAGGATTTAACAGCGCAGGCAGGCATGTATATTGGGTCCTGCCCTCGAGTGGACAGCGCCGCCTTTTTGAGCAGCACACATCTACATGTCCACATGCGCCTGTACTGCAACTGATACAGACTGAATCGTCCTGCTCGGAGGGAATGGGACGGGGGAGACTCAGGCTCAGAGCATATGATATGATTGGCGGTGGCGGCACCAGGAATGATGTGCGCCTCCCTCTGCCATTCATTTTTATCCGCGTATCTTGGATTTCCAGCATAATCCCGCGGCGCTCTCATTCCCGAGGCCATCCTGCGCGAAAATTTACCCGTCCGAGTCCCCATATCACTCCAATCGCTTGCTATTCATGCTATCACGACTTCGTCACGCCCACGGCGCGGATTCAATTTTCCGCATCTCCCCCCGTCGTGTTCGTCTCAGTTCTTATCCAGCCAGCCGTTTTGGCATGCATAGTAACATACGTAACAACAGAGTTGGAAAGTGGAAATTTTGGCACAGGCAGTGCAAAATTAAACTCAAACCTTAGTCGCTGCAGCAGGCTGGGGTAATTAACCAAGTAGATAAGACACAAACTAAACGGACCTCATAGAGGATGGCTCGATGAGACAAACAAGCGCCATTCCAATGTGCGCGGGAGGAGTACTTAACGAGATCCTACTAGGCTAGAAGCTGTTGCGAGCGCCGCATCAGATGAATGATATGATATTTCTGCTCCCAAATATCAGGGAGGCGATATGGTGAGAGGTGTTAAGAATACCTTCCAATGGAGCGAATTGTTTATTGCAGTTATTTTTGTTCATTGCAGTTTCTTGATTCGCTGGGGCTCAACCAAGTAAAGCACTGATTTCCGAGGAATGACAAGGGTGGGAGTGGGACTCGGATGAACCTCGGATAAAGACCAACAGTGAACACCGTTCCCCCCAGAATAAATACAACCTGAGATTTACTATTGAACCTAAAACACTGAGAACCGGCGGCACCATGCCGAGAATGATGCGTCGATGGCGGCTGATGCGAGTAGTGGGACTCCGTTCAAAAAGTGGGACTCGCTTAATTTAGCTGAGTCCCACTCCCGCTCTTTTCGTTTATACTCCTGATCTCCTCTCATTCCAACTGCGCCAGAGGGGGCCATCAATGGGACCCCGCTATGAGCGCGTTACAGTCGGCGTACGCTCTTCAGAGAGGTGAAGAGCAAGGCTTAAGCGGCAAGAGCGAACGTTTGGTACCTTGATCCAACATCACGCTGCGAAATTTCGATTCGCACGGTTGCTTCTATGCTGGTACACGTCTCTCCGACTGCCGAAGTGGGCTCGCGTATCAGGGCCATCATGCTCTCACGGTGACGCTACCGCGAAGTGGTCATACGGTATGCCCATCTCGAATCTCGGGTTACCGTAGTAGGCCTATTCATTGTGTCCAGTTCGCCGCTTTCCCAGGAGAGCTCCACGGTGTTCTGTAGCTGAAGGGCATTGATCATCGGATTTGATGATTTAAATCTGAGCCCGTCAGCGGACGAACCGCAAGTTTTCCGGAGTGAGCATTGATTTTACGGATGACGGAAATTGAGCCTCCCTTGAGTTGCAATCTTCAACGCTCCAGGTTTTCGATACGTAGGAAAGGGTCCGGCCGTTGGATATCATCCGACTTGGCTGCTAACGACGACTTTATTTCATTCATCATTCTCTCTCCCAAATCTTGAAACTCGCCATCAACTGGATTGATCAAAATGGCGAGCAGGTGCCAGAACACTTGACTCTGGAGCGCCTGTAGAAAGCGCCGGTCTCAAGATGATTCTAATCAGCATTCTCGACTCGTCGAATTTTTAGAAGTGCCAGTCGCACGGTGTGGCAGTCTCAGATCCAGGTACCCGGTTTTGAATCGCTGCCACAAATTCTTGGCCAAAATTATCAATTCTATATCAAGCTGGCATGATGACTGTCTAGTGACGCCGAGACGCTGATATGGCGCTGGTGGAGACGATACTTATCTACAGCTCTCTCTCGTCATTCCACCTCTACCCATTGTCGTTCTTCATCCCCATGTCAGAAACGACGACGCAGCCGCTACTAGACGGCGGGCAAGTGATATTGCGGGTCGCTTACACTTCCTGGCAGGCGCATGGCATAACAGTGAGTACTAATGACAAGAGTTGCAGGGTTCTCTCTCTCAAAATTGACAGGTACTCGTCGTGATTTCTTGTCTTTCCCTCACCGCAGTATCAGGCCTTCTTGCAGCGATAGCGGTACGGCCTCGATTCCTCTCCTCGAGCGCCTTTAACTTGAAACCAGTTATCAGCCTTCAACACTCGCTCCGCGCACCAGCAACAGCTATTCCTCCGCACACATGTCCGCAACATTATTCCCTCTTGCCAAAATTCTCACGGATAGCTGTCTAGGCTGCAGCCTACCTCATTTCCCTCTTATTATGCGATATAATCCAATCTGTCGCCTCAATAATGAACGCAAAGTGGATCCTGGACATGGCCGTCGAGACTGGAACTCTGTGCGTCATCCAAGGTGATCCCGAAATTTTATGAGCCCTGCAGTCTGCTCACCTTGGCCTAGGAGCAATGAAGCAGATAGCGGATGTCGGCCTCGCGTTCTGGACCTTCGTCATTGCCCTCCACACATTCTGTCTGGTGGTTCTCGGGATCACACCGCGGCCGTATGTCCTCTGGATGACCCTCATCGGAGGCTGGTCCGGTCTCGGTCTTCTCGCCACGACTGGCCCCGTTTTTCTTGATACAGCTCACCGCGGACCATTTTGTAAGCGAACTGAAATCAGGCCGTACCGAACCGTTTGACACGCACACAGATGGCATCTCTGGGTATTGGTGTTGGATCACACAGGACTACCCCGTCGAGCGATATACGTGCGTTATTCTGAATGCGGAATATTCCGTTCACAGCTGACACTTCGCATAGGCTGGATTACATGTTTGTAAGCGGTAACTGGTAACGTTCACAGCAATTGTGTTTTAATCACCAGCAGATGTTCATGGCAGGCACCTTTAGTTTTGTACTGTACAGTGTGGTGTTTCTTCGCATGCGAGGAAATATCGAGGTCACGGGCAACCGGGTTAGGTTTCAAACGAGCAGCATCAGCGAGGGGCTGGGTCAACAGGTTGAAAGTCGGACGATGTCCGTTGCCAGAAAGATGCTTCTGTGAGTTCATTTATCCTGCCTTAAAATAACCCCGACCAATTATTCTACAGGTATCCGGTAATTTTAGCTGCCTACGGGCCACATTGAATGCTGAACTGCTTCAGGTCGCATACACTATTGTCATATTACCGATCGCTGCCGCACGATTCAGTGATTGGGCTGGCGACGATGTTCCATTCGAAGTGACGATGTTCTGGTCAGTGTCTCTTCCCGTTAACATCGATTTGAGATCCTCATGGGAAAGCTTCATCAGCGACACGGTATTCCTCCTGTCCGGAATTATCAACGTCACCTTGTTCACCACCACTCGCAACATACTTCCCGCCGGTTCAGTCAAGTTGCCAAGATTCAGAGTGGACAAACAGGCTATTTCTCGACCACATTTTGTTACCGAGTATGAACTTGAGTCTGGATCGCTCAGCCCATATCATCAAGCATCCGGGACATATACTTTAAAGGCATTTCCAGGCGTCGATTGGACAAAAGGAGACCCTTCAGGGATACAGGCATCGCCCGTGTCGAAGACAGTTCTACCCAACAGTTAGTACCACTATCTACACTCCTGTTTGCCATGTACTATACTTCACCGTCACTCCGGAGATTCCCAATTATCGGGCCACTTTGAATATTATCAGCGACTGCCTAGTGGGCCAGTCTAGGTAGTGGGCCATTTGCGTAATACCAGGTGGTGCAATACATCAAGTCGGGATTTGAGACCTATGGCACGGTATGCGACCTATGAGGACTCCCTACGTCAAATTTGGAGGCAAATGATGGCGGCGATCAAAAGCAGTGCGTGATTATGATGGCGGCAGCGGGCGTGTGAACATCATTTCTTATCTCCGAGCACACCTTCGCGCTTTCTCCTGCCCATTTCTCCACCAATTCTTCACCGATCCACAAAGTCTGGGGCTCGTTCTCATCGCCTGATGTTGGGGAATGACATAGGCCTATCGTATACATCAACACCGTTCCATCTTGTCTCCTGGAACCTCGCGAAAGACCTCTATCTGATCTCCAGTAGTCCACTGCGGCAACCGCTATAGTGACCCAGCCGAGGAAGCTAAGACCCTAGAACTTTGTCAGTGCATTTTAAATACACATTATTGTCCCCTACCCCAGCGATGAGTTTTCACTGGCTCGACTTCCTGGTCACGGCGGGGTACATGTCAAAACCGACGAATTTCATTGGCGCGCATACACGAGCTTTTTTGGAGGGTTATTGGTGTGTAGAGGTCGTACTATGCTGATTATTATATTCAAATACATCGCATGTAGCCATATGTGCCCTATTTTCCGGCACAAATTCCGTCTGTGCTTCGTAGAGAGCCCCATTCAATCCCCACCGTGATTTCACCCTTCAGCGTAGGCTTCAAGGCAAATGCTT
The DNA here is from genome assembly GCA_029378395.1 of Mycena leptocephala. Classification (NCBI taxonomy): domain Eukaryota; kingdom Fungi; phylum Basidiomycota; class Agaricomycetes; order Agaricales; family Mycenaceae; genus Mycena; species Mycena leptocephala. The sequence goes on along the minus strand of JARJLF010001408.1, from coordinate 72,003 downwards.
ACAGTGCTGAAATACCTTAGATTCAGGTTTTGGGTGTATATAGTGGTGGGGCCATATCAATTTCTTAATCTGACATCCACTGGGGTGGCCAGTACGAGTCCAAACTAGTGATTTGAGACAGTGGCCCGCTACCACGTTTTTTGCCATTTTGGGAAAGCGCCAGAAGAAAAATTTGGTAAGCCCGGAAGCTATAGTGTAAATTCACGGAAAATATATCCACTCACTCATAGGATCCGTACCTTCCTTCCAGAGCCCATCTATTTGTATCCACCCCATTTTATCCATGTGCACGAGGGCAAAACCGCTAAGGTGGCCCAGTACCCAGTCACTGATAATAAAAATTGAAAGTAGGAGCGTTGAATTGAAATTCGGCCAAAGCGAAAGTTAATCTGATAGAAGTATCTTACATTCAATTATCAGCTGCATCAAAACTACACATATCGGCTTTTGCTTTCGGTCTCGCCGACGGCCAACCGAAACAAACACCATCCGTTCAAAAATCGGATCGACCGAAATCAAACTTGCTATGGATAGTTGCGTTATTGAAATCGGTAACTTACAACCGATATGACTATCCAATTGAAGTCCACATGGTTGGCAGGTGAACACTGGGAAGTGAAAACATTTCCCCTGAGTATCCTGAAAGTACTCAGCTGTAGTGCCCTACCCACTCATATATAGTGCTGTGAGCTACTACAGCATAGTGCTTTTTGGCAGAATACACACCTCATTGGAGTACCCAAGGTACTACATCCTGGTACTACCAGGTACTACTTCTGAGGGCTTCAGTGTACTACACTGTAGCGTCAAGGCACTACTATATAGTCCTCCTTACAAGCACGATATATTTGCAATAAATCTGATTTATTCGACTACTACGACAAGCACATAACTACTCCGCAAGCACCTCAGGAGCTAAGGCGGCTTCACGAGCGTCCAAATCTCCCGTGAATCTAAAAAATAGTTATTAGCAACCAGATTATCAATCGAAACCATGACATATCTTGTGAAGTCGAGGCGAAGCTTGGTTGAACCTTCATCTGCCCAGAAGGAACAAAGATCTAGGTCAGCATGGGCGTATGGCGAAGGAAGGAAGGCATACATACAGGCTGACTGCGAAGTATGCAGAAAGAAAGATAAAAATATAACCAAAAAACATACCAATCGGTCGGCTCAGCTAGAAATTGCCGTTGCACGATCCAAACTTTTGGCTGTGGTCCAAAAGCATCAGCCTCGCACCATGAACAGGACAGATTTACGTATCTGAGTATTCATACAGAGATGATTTAGATGTAAGGACGAAACTGCGAATAAAAGTTTGGTTATAGATTTATCTTGGACAAAAAGGGGACGCACAGAGGGCGGTTGTCGATATCGTGAGTCCGTAGTTAATGCCGAAAAGGTGCGCAGCTCGGAATCTGTCGCACGACCAACAACCGCATACGACAGCAGAAGCGATGATCAGTACCCACGAACAGGTGGCAGAATCAGAGAGGCTTACTGTTCCTGAAAGTCGAGGCTTACTGTTGTCCTGCAAACCAAGATTAGGAGCCGTCTGACACACCATCGATCATCGAGACGAACAAAGGACATACATGGAAAAAATATGAGGCACAGCCAGTAGTCCGCTGGCGCTCGGCATCTACGAAACACCCATACCCTCGCACAGAGAAAAAAGTATAGTCTTTCAGAGCAAGAGCATTATCGAGGAGAACGCGAAATAATTGTCCGGGACCCGAGGAGGACAACGATCTGAGGGGAACATTATTGATAAATAGGACGAGAGGGGCGAGCCAAGGTTATTCGGGAGAAGCTGCAGGCAAAATGAGGGAGGAGGCGATGGAGATGAGACGAAGAGGAAACAAGAGGAAGTGGGAGAGAATGAAACAAGCTTCCATCCCGATCACGGAGGCGGTTCTGTTCGGTAGATATGCATGCGCTCGCCGCCTGGTGTGTCGCACAACAAGCTGTAGCAGTACGATCTGGGGTGATCGAAGCCTCCGCCGCAGAAACATATTTCCTCCTGGACCACGGGAATCACCAATTGTTCAGGGGGAAGAGGGACACATCAGAGATGCGAGGCGGCACGCGAGATGGAGATGGAAAAGGAGAGGAAGGGAGTCAGAGCAAAGTACTGACAACGCACGAGGTTGCCCGGATGATCTGCTTGTTCTATGCTCACGAAGCGTATTGAGGGCGGTATGGAGACTGTCAGCGAGCACTACATAGCATTGGAACTGTATTATGAGCTGTATTAGTGGCCAGGAAAAAGAAAAAAAGAAAGCAAATAACGCACCGAAATGGATCGAGTCACATTTCTTTGCTAAGGTCAAACCTGTTTGATAATTTGGCACCTAAACATCTAGCTGAGGAGGTCCCTCGGTGAAGTTGAACATACTAGCGGATACGAAACAGGCGGTATCGACTTACGCGCCGATGTTGGTGAGAAACCCGTTTAGGGCTGCCACCCGTGCGGTTACGGCCACGGCCGTCGAAAAACGGCCCGTCGAATGGTTGACCTTTTCGAGTAATATACCCGCCGGTGGAAAGTTCGTTGGCGGCCACCAATGGCCGCCACTGGTCCTTGGCGGCCACTGGCAGATATCAAGGGGTGTTGTTAGGTGATGCTTCCCAGGGTGTGCCAAGATAAGATAAAGTCTGACGGCAATCTCCACCAGTCCCCATTGGGCCTTAGTGTTCACTTCATCCACTGAACTCCAGTGGAGTCCACTATGTCCCGCTGGATTCCACTGTAGATTGGTACCTGTTTCAAGTCCATATGGATCTTGTTGGCAGATGGCAACCAGGTACCATATCTTGTCAATACCTGCAGGATCAACGGCCAACTTGTACCAAGTCGGTAGGGTCAAAGGACCTTCTTATATATAGAATTCATCTTCGTCCGTTTAGTTATAGCCTCCATATGGAAACCAGTGTCCGCCCATGACCGCCGCTGGCTGCCGCTACATAAAGAATGCCGTGTCCAAGCCCATGACTACTTTCGAAAACACGCCCACATTTCGACATGCTATCGTTCGGAGAGCACCCCCAAGTCTTGGTAATTCTCAATCAAATTTGGGAGCATCATCCGAATTCGAGGCCCAGTTTCATTGCTTACAACGACGCCTGTGATCTTCGCCATATCGTTACCCAAAATCTGAATGATGCGTGGCTTAGCACCAAATTTATCGTTGACACATGGCACTACCTCGGTCACCGAGCAACCGATATTCTTTGTCGGCTATGGTGCAATCCTGCGTCGAAGAACAGTGTCATTCAAAGTCGCTCCTACTTTCTTCCTACTCTGGCTCCTACTTCTTGCCCAGCAAGCAATTCTGCTCAGATTCCTAACAAAAATGAAACTGAGTGTCCTGCTATACCCTTACAACATCCCTGCATAGTTTCCTGCTCAATTTCATAATTAGTTCTTAAGAAGGAAGAAAGAGTAGAAAAGAATTTGATCAACTTTGAACGCCCTAGCTCGGATTTTGCCTGAGTAGGAGAACTTCCCCTTATTTTTTGCACATAATCCCAGCTGTGGTATAGTTTGGAAACACAATATTCTTTTCCTTTTTACACATACGTTCCCAGCTGTATTTTTTTTGGGGGGAAATATGGAGTGGAAGTACAAAAAGGGACAAGAGAAGGAGCTAAATTTTGGCAGTAGGAGCTTTAAAACTTCCTACTTTGTTTTCCTACTTGCAAGTAGGAAAACAAGCAGGAAGTCAAGTAGGAGCTGAGTAGGGGCAACTTTGAATGACACTAACGGTTCTCAACCTGATCTGGTTCTGGTTGAAGAAGATGCGAACGGCATTTGTCACCAAACTCGGGCATTTAATACCGAAACCCACGAACACTTGAATTCGTGGCTCAACGGCTTCGAATCCCAGTTGCGCCAAATGTCGGATATGAATTACGATTTTTTTGTGCATGTGCTGATGATGATCTATGCGGAGAAGGTCCAGAAACAAGTGGTTCAGAAAAACCAAAGAGCTATCTGCAATGTTCTGGGCAGAAGCAACGGGAGAGTAATGGGTTTAATTATCAACAATTTCGAGTTCGAGTAATTTCGTAGCCACTGATGTCTCCTTTTATCCACCGTCGTCCGTATCTGCAGTCTGTTTGGATTCTATTTGACAAGGGGTTTCACTTGACAGCACCTCACTAAATTTATTTGCCTCAGACATTAAATTGTGATCCAGTTTATGTATCAGGTGGTTGTTAGACACATAAAAAAATACAGTAAAACACAATGTAAACCATGAGTGGCCAGCAACGTCCAATGGAATGCAATGCAAAACATTGGACTCCAGTGGACCATGAGCTCAGGCAACATCCACTGGGATACAGTGAAGTGCAATATAACTTAACGGGTTTCACTGGACTTCAGTGGCCGTCACACTGATTGAGAGTCCAATGGAACTTGCCAAATTCCACAGGAAAACAAGCCATCTTGCAGGATCTCCGTGTGATCATGGGCCACTGAACTCCAGCATAAGCTGTTGACCCCCAGTGGCGGACCACGTGAGGATCGATTGCCAGTGGACTCCGTTGGAAAGTGAATGGGCGGCCATTGGCCGCCGATGCCGAACGATGCCGACCAGTGACGTTTCTACTGCCGCGTATATTACTGACCTTTTCCTTGACGGGACGGCACGGTCAACGGGACGGCCGTGACGGCCGTCAAACGGGTCTATGCCATAATGTTGTCTCACACTCTCCAGAGTTGCATCCCTAAGTGGTAGATACCTGATTGAGCTCAACAGGTTTGATTTTGAAGGGTCAGACACACACACGTACCTCAAAAACTTCCCGCAGTTAAGCAAATTCAAGCTCCGTCATCACTTACGGCAAGTACCGTGAGCGCGCCGAAGCTTCGACTAGAGGTCAAACAAAGTTCAAACATGGCTATACTTCGTAAATCATGTATCGGGGCAGACACATAGCAATGCAGAGCAGAAATAGCCTCTCAATGAAGGCTTCTGGCTGAGGAAATAACATACCCGTTAAACGGCCGTGACGGCTGTGCTTTAACGGGCCGTCGAACTGCCCAAAAACTGTCCTACGGAACGGGCGTGGGCGGCAGCCCTAAAAGGCCCTAAACCCGTTTCGTTGTGGGGGGATTGATTTCTAGCAAACATGCTTCTAAACGTGAGATCGCAGTAGAGAGATGAGATTACAACCTTTGGAGGTTGTCTTGAGGACAATCAAGGACCATGATGGACCCAAGATGGACCACGATGAGCGGGAGATGGTGGAAAGGAGCAAGAGATGCCATCACGTGGCTGTGTCAACAGCAACAAACAAAGCGCAAGCTGTACTCGACACGCGTTATTACCTTTCCAGGGGTCCCTGATGCCTCAAAATTTATCAGGAACGCAAGTGATATGTTCTGAGAGTGTCTATATTTTTCAGATAATGGTTATATCCCACACGACAATCAGCAACACGTAAAATTGAATTTGAGATACACTGGATCATGTGCACCTTGAAATACCACAAATCGCTTCATATTAGAGGGTACCTATGTATCATACATACCCTCTAAAATGAGGCAAAAACAACTTCCATGGAAGGCTCCTTCTGGGCTGTTCCACCCTCTCCACCAAGCACCAGTCCTGGAGCCAAAACCGAATTTTTCCACCTTTTCCATTGGTTTTGGTGGCCCTGTAAAATTGCCAGTAAATTTTGTGACTCGCTAAAATTCCACAGCCTCCACCAACTCGGGTCAGTGACCCATTAAAATTCCATAGCTTCCCCCAAATGGTATCAGTAAATTTTATGACCCATTAAAATTCCATTGCTTCTACCAAATAGTATCAGTAAAATTTGTGACCTGCTAAAATTCCATTGCTTCCACCAACTGGTATCAGTAAATTTTGTGACCAGGTAAAATTCCATGGCCTCCACCAACTGGGGTTAGTAAAATCTGTGCTAAAATTACATGGCTTCCACCAGCTGGGTCAGTACAATTTGTGACCCACTGAATCTCCATAGCTTCCACCAACTGGGTCAGTACAATTTGCGACCTCCTTATGAGATCCATGGCTTCCACCAACTAGGTCAGCATAATTTGTGACCTGCACACACCTTAGTTGTTATGGCTTCATTAGAGAGTTTGCGCAAAGCCATGTGAGCCACTGTATGGCTTTCAATTTTGGCCCGAGAGGGCAACTCGATCCAGGGTTCTGAATGGTCCCTTAGACGCTTCAGCAGCCATCATTTTGTGGACCCGAGGCTGGAGAAAATATGTGGCCAGTTTATCGAAAATTGTCATTTTTGGTAACCATAAACCACAGTGTGGCTGTTGCGCAGAGTGCCTATTACAGTATGATCAATTATCTAATGAATAAGCTTGTCCTTCAGATTTGGCCTGTAAAACAAGTCACCATGAATGTGGTGTATTCTGTTTGAGACATATTAAAATGTACCTGTTTGATTATTAGTGTCTATACAATCTGACTTCTATTTGCAGCCCTACTTTTGCTAATGATGGATGCAGACATTGATTGCAGAGTTAGTAGCCAGGCCCTGTACATCTAGGACCCGTGTTGCTACCAATTATCTTATGTGGCAGGTGACAGCTAGTTTATTATAATTATAATATATTGAGTGAATCTGAAGCGTAGAATGTAATAGGTATAGGGATCTGCAAGAACTATAGATCTGCATGTGGGAACCACTTTCTCCAGCCCTGTTCATACACTCTTGTCCAATTGAGGAAATTCTCATTACCAAAGCTCCCCAGCGTCACGGACTCCGCGAAGTCGGCGAAACTCTAGATGCACTCCGTTTTTACCAGATTGATGAGATTACGGCGCTTACAACTGAAGAACTCGGGTCGGACAAATTTGGGAACATTGTTCTAGGTGACGCGCAGTATCTACTCAAGCAGGTGGGTTCCGAAGTGAAGCGGCTCGAAAAATTAGCGAGGCGCGCTCGTCGCTAGTAATACGTTCAATATTTGGTATTTTACTTCACTGTATATTCTCTATCGCAAAGTGGTAATGCGCACATGATAATTCAATCCATAATTTGACTACATGTATCCAGCGTGACGAAACCACCCTCTCGATGCATCGGCTGTGACTTGAGCCATTGCATTGTATAGGTACACGTACGGCGCAGCTTTATCGCCACTTTCACAGCATCTACGAAACTCCTGTCCATGCCAGCGAATGTAATGTTTGATCCAAGAAAAACACTCCTCGATGGGATTGAAGTCTGGTGAGTATGGAGGAAGGTAGAGCAGCTTTATGCGTCTGAAGATTCGTCGATTATTATACACATAAAGATATGGTCAAGCTTACTTTGCGTTGCACATCTCTTCAACTTCGGCAACGTGATGGATGCGACAGTTGTCCAAGATCAAGACACTCCGCGGGGCAGGAGAAGGGTTCATCACTTCAAGGAGGCCTTCTAGCCACTCTACAAACTGTTCACCGTTGTAACCTCCAGTTTTTACGTGCGTATAGATAATCCCGTCGACGGTGATTGCGGGCAGAAGTGAATAACTATGTCAAGGGCTCAATACATGGGTTGATTCGAGAGAAGGAAGAGCATACCGCTTGCCTCGGACAAAATTACATGCCTTACGGGCCCGAGTACCTTTGGGCGACCAGCCATTGATGCGATAGGTCGTCAATAAATTGACCGCAGATTCATCCGCAGTCACAAGATACTCCGGGGGATACTTGCCGACTTCTAGCGCGAATTCACGACGCGCTTCCTCGCATCGTTCGGCGGCAGGCTTCGAAAGCTATAAACAATTATCAAGTGCGCAAAAGGATCCATGAGAAGACATAGCTTTTTTATCGTCATTCCCAGCCGATGCAAGGTGCGACAAATGGTCCTCAGGCTAAGATCAAGGCCGTGAACAGCGGAGAGTTGCTCCTGTATCTCGTCGAGATATAGATCTGGTGAATGCTCGAGCATGCCAAGCATCATCTAGAATATCTTTACAATCAGATTCAGCGTGAACAAGACAATAACACACGTCGACAGCCGTCCTCGACATCAGAGGAGCTCTCCCGGAGCGTGTTCTTGGCCGTGCAACTTCTCCGATTTCGTTCCAGACCTGCCAGACACGCTGCACGACCCGCAGAGGCATATTCAGCAAGATAGAGGTTTCAGTCGTGCTCATGTGGAGTGTCTGTGACATATGGATAACGCGGCGCTTTAGATCATGGGAGTAGCGCTGCCTGAGAGGTAATGCACGGTGTTTTCTAGGCATGGCGATGAAGTACAAGAGAAAGATGCGCGACACGCAGCTGATGTGACCTTTGTGACTCAACAGTATGTTTCCCACGACGCGTCGCAAACGCGAGATGATTTCAGAATTCTATTGCTTACCAAGTGCGACGAAACAGTACACTACTGGCATTTATTGAAGGGGGGAAACCATCTCATCCTGTCTCAGCTAACAACGAGTAACTGGAGTGCAGTGTGAATATATTGTGCACACTGAGACACAGAGTTGCGTACCATAAACCCCTAACAAAACCGCTGGGTACAGCCCTTCTTCATGGTGCTGAAAGCCGAAGAGGCTGTGGAGTTTCAGTAGGGGTTCGGGAGCGTGTGCCCAAGTGTGCATGAAAAATTCACTGTATTGCCGATGCTTGACATGGGAACCCTCATTGCATCCAAAATTTCAGAGATTGAGAGCTCAAGGCCCTGGGAGGTCAAGAGTAATTTCTGAATATCTTCCAAGAGGGGCCGGGAGGGCAGCTGCGCAATAACATCGAGAATAGCTTTCTGCCCGAGGTCGGAGGAAGTCCAGTCAGTTACCAAACAAGTTGAATTGGGGATGGGCTCTACATTGACTTGTTCTGAACTGTGGTGGTCCGCCATTGGCAAAGAGGAGGTGGGGCAGTTCTGCGTGCAGTAGAGGACAAAGAGAAGCTGACCCACACCTCCCCCACTATGACATTTCCTAATCGGGTAAAATGCTTACGTTTTGGAGCCCAGAAGCGCTCCATCAACTTGGACGCTTTGGGTCCCTTGCTATCGGTTGTTTAGTGTGGTGGTTATTGTGTACAGCTTAGGTAAGTTGTAGTCATCACCGCTCTTGGTTCAATCCTCCAGAGTTGCAAATGTTTTTGTGAATAATTTCTTTTACCTTGGCGACACTTTAGTGGCCAATCAAAAGTCAAAGGTGGGACTAGGATTCAGTGAGATCATAGCCAACGTGCCAAGGAAAAAAGGAAAACGTTGTCAAATCGCACGAGTATTCCATGTAAACAGCTAATCTGATCAAGTTGGAGGCACACTCAAGGTACTATGAAGACTATTCAAAAGCCAATTCGCTGCATAAGCTACAGGGTTTTTTGGATTAATTGACTGTATTTGGTTGGCTACAGCCACGGGGAACTTGCTTCAAATTTGAACGTATTTTCGTGATGCGTTGGAGTGCGCAAAGCCCAAGTATCACGATAAAGAGAGATTAAAGGGTGGATTGGATGTTGACAAAATCATACGGTACATTTGGCTACAGGACAGAATAGAGGCACAGGTTTAACAGACAAACAGTGTGTTGAGAACCGATCAAGTGGAGGATGGGAAACCTGGGAGAGTCTGACAAGATGTCGTGTTGTGCTAGGGAGGCAGGGTCTGCTGCGGCGACCGAGGCACAGGGCGACTGATATTTCCCTGGTGTAGAGGCACAATGCGTCCCAACAAATTCGGGCTTGCAAGACATTCGATTGAGTGAAATAAATTAGCTACGAGTCCTACATATTTCTTTTGTTAACATCCTTTCTTTCGTTCCTTCCCTCTCTTCGCTTTTCTTTCCTATCTCATTGCGCTTCCGGCATAAAACAAAGAGAGGAAGAGAAAGAGCGAAGAGAGAAAGAGGAAAAAGGAGGGAACACACCCTGCGTCTGATACGCTATCCCCTTCACGAAAAACCGGCTCCCGTCCTCGGCGTACAGGTACCTCCCCGTGCGCGTGATCTTGGGATCTTGGGGATCGCAGCAACAAGCGTGCTCACACTGACTAGTGCGAGACCGAGGCTGGTGGGAGTCTCCATCCTGGGTGGGACGGTACTAATAGTACCGTTCAAAGTTCATCCTACTCGGGATCCTACTCTCTCCTACTCGTCTCCTACTCGCCATTTTACTGCCAAAATGGCGAAATTGAGACAAAAGGGAACCCAAGTAGGAGGCCAAAAGGAGCAGCTTTGAAACCCCACCCCGCTGAAATTCCAAGGAGGAAGCAAGTATGAAGACTTTCCTGCTCAATAAACCATCAAAACACACTGAAAACCCGAGTAGGAGAGTGAGTAGGAAGCAAGAGTAGGATCCTTTTGCAAAAAGGCGCTTTTATGCTCCTACTAACAAAGAGGATCCTACTCCAGCCTCCTACTCATCCTCCTACTGGGTTCAGGGAGACAAGTAGGAAAACGAGTAGGAAGCTGAGTAGGAGCACGAGTAGGACAACTTTGAACGCCACTATTTCCTAGGTATGTAAGATGGGCGGTAAATTTAATTGGACTTTGATACCTCAGATACCTACATCAGGAGATAATCTGAGCTCATTTTAGATCATGGACATTGTTTTTTTACACAGATCAAGATGCATCAGCCGCACTCGGCGGACACCCACTGGCACTGTCATGGTACTACAATGTAGTTCAGAGAAGCAATCAGATTCTACCCTAAGTCAGAGGATGGGAGAAAAAGAATACTGTCATTATTGAATATTGAATACAGAGATCAACGGTATTGATCCTTGGGTCCGTGCGCATCAGAACAAACAACAATAATGTTGGTGTGCCAACAATCGTCTCACGTCTCCTTGTCTTTTCCCCATTTCCACAGCATGCTCCCTGGCCCACATTGTTCCTGAGGGAGTCCGTCACTTCGTTACTTCGCTTAGCGCTGCGAAAGTTCGTGAATTTGATGGCTTTCTGTGAAAGTTCGTAAATTGGTATTCCGGCCTTGTCAAACAGCGACTCCTCAGCACATCACAGAGTGGTGTGCATCAACAGCTTGCCGAGGTTGGCTGGTTAGGTACTGGTTAGCTAGTCAGGGATTGGAGGTTAGAGGTTTGGGTTAGGTGGTTACGGTTAGAGGTTAGAGGTTAGTGGTTAGTGGTTAGTGGTTAGAAGTTAGAGGTTAGCAGTTGGGGTTAGAGGTTATTGTTACAATATAAAAAAACGGGGGAGAAGGAAATGATGGCCAGATTGATGTGTCTGATTTGTGTGGTTTGTTCACCTCACAAGCTTTCCTGGGAATTCAACAAAGTGACGATGAAACAGTGCGCTTACTATACCTCTTGAATATGCTAGTCATAGTGTGTTGTGAAACCACACTAAAACCACACAAACAAATATCTTATCACTCCCAAAAGACTAGCACAATCCTTAGTGAGTTCGGGTCTGGACCGTAGTATGTGGCCAGCAGGTTTGGATTGTATAGTTAACAACGAAAACAAGTACTATGAGGCACTAACAAAGTCCCCATGGCACTTCACTTGGCAAGTTACAGCAGTTATCTTTCCCCACAGTGTTGGATGAACATTTGTATGAGACAGATACAAGAAGGTAGTGACTATAAAGATAGTTCTCTCGCTTCAGGGCAGAGTTTGTGCTTGGTGTCCACAAAACATCCCCAGCAATGGCTATTCCAATTGCTATTTTGAGGCAAGCTGTTTCTTCCTTTGCAATGCCCTTTACTGCAGGACTCTCCCATACAGCAGACCTATTGTCCTCGTTTAGGGATGTTTCCTTCACTTTTATAGTAACGGCTTATGCGTTGATTGCAAAGTGCAACTAATCGATCCAACAGCTAATGACAGGACTCTCCCTAATGGCAAAGCAGTGGACAAGTCACAACCAACTCTCAGGTGGTTAACCGTTTAAAGCTTAACTGATGAGTCCCTTGCTTGACAATACAAGCCAACAACCAACTTCAATTTATAGACAAGTTACAAACAGAGATAGTAAATGAATCTCCGCAAAAATAGAGAGCTTGCGCAAAAGCCGCACGAGCCGCACGCGGCTTTTGTGCATTGCGCAAAGCCACGGGTATTTCATCGCTGTTCTTAATTCTTGTCTTGCTAAATACCATCCAATGGCCCTTGAATCCCATATTCTACTCCTGAGAGTACTATTTGTTGGATGTGCAACCGTGGGAGACGGCATTTTTTACGCATCACAAAGGTATCACTCAAGCTCCACTCCCTTTACCCACACTCTCACGTCTGCCACGCAGCAGAGGCAATGCTGAGGATGTTCCCTCTCCCCACAGCACCTCTCCTTCGCCTCAGGTAAGCTTACATTGAAATAGTTGATTGACACCTCTCACATTTCAAATTTGCCACGCGGCTTTGCGCAATGCAAAAAAACCGCATGCAGCTCGTGCAGCTTTTGCACAAGCTCTCTAATATGCCTGAGGACACCCACACCGATAGACGGTGTGATGAACTGGCTGTATGTGGGTTCTACAGGCTGCTTTTATAGTAATAGTACAAACAAAAGGAGATAAACTAGATATAGTAACTGAGATGTGGTGCTTGGTCATGTAGGTTTGTCCCTCGTGGTTCTTCATTGATCCCGCATGGTCTGGGAGCCGCGAGATCGTCGGTTTTGACCTCCGCGGTCTATATTTGGTATATTGGCAATGCCGCGGTGCCTTCCGCACCCACAGTACGATGCCGCACCGGCTTGGGGTTGAACCCAGCCTGTTCAATATATTCCTCCTCGTGCTTGTCTTTGGCAGATCCGGCCGTGGGCAGTGCTTGGCCCGCGAAGTACCGGAGTGCCTCAACAATTGCTAGAATCCGAATTAGGACTTGTATGTCTTTGATTGTCAGGTCGCGTCGCGCCACAGCACCACGTGATTGTCTGATCATTTTGGCAGTTCCCTGTCTTAGGGTAACAATGGGTCTATGGTCAACCACAGCCTGTTAGTAGGCCCCGCGGTAGGTTATACACAACTATGGGATGCCACGGCATAGCCGTGCCTGCTTTCCTTCATAGTGTAACCATTAACACAACTATGTGATCGTCCGATCGTTTTGGCAGTTCCCTGTCTTAGGGTAACAATGGGTCTATGGTCGACCGTGGCCCGTTAGTAGGCCCCACGGTAGGTTATACACAACTATGGGACGCCGCAGCATAGCCGCACCTGCTTTCCTTCATAGTGTAACCGTTAACACAACTATGTTGGGCAGGGAGGCACTGTGGTGGACCGCAGTCGCTCTCCTACGCAGTTTAATGTACCACGCAACATGTTAAGTCTCACCACTTCATCTATGCAGTCTGTGGGTCGCGTTTATAGGAATAAATCCCTTGAATCGGTTATAGGTGTTTATGGGTAGATCTCCTTGGTAGTGTATTCAGAGTACAACACGCCGCGGCGACACCGCGGTCGTGCTCTGAATACTACAGTCAGTAGTCGGAGCTTGCTCTGACTCTTCTTTATATCACCTAACAGAGTTCAGGTATACAGCTATATTTGTATGACACTGAAACTATCCTGCACCTGTGTTTATAAGCGCAAAAATAGCTAGAGGACATGCATTTGGTGTTGTGCCGTCTCAACGAATTTTCAGAGGTTTCCATCAAAGTGACGAACTTTTGCGAGTTTAAGCGAAGTAACAGAGTGATGAAGGTGGCTACTACCCTTCCTGAGGGATTTCCTCGTTCAAGTTTCAAGCCAGAAGCGAGACAAGCAAGTACCCATGCCTCTTCAAGCCCTCCACAATGCACATGTCTAACTTCGCATCTATTGTGTTCCCAGGCGTGGTCCGATTCTGACCCCACAGGCCCACGTCAATGTCCACTCAAGATCAACATCCCTTTTCTATGATCCTCAACTATCAAATTCATACTGCTCAAGAGTCAAGGCTCATTCAAGGTCTCAAGCTGATCATGGACTCACCATTTCAAGTACAAGTCAAACCTCAGTCACCCAAGTGCCACCTATTCCAAATAGTGGCTTGTCCGCCTGTGATGGGAAGACTGATCCACCTCCTTGCACGAGCTCGCGGCCCTCTCGACGTCCTAAAGCTTCTCCCTCCAGACCCATCTTGCAACTCTTGCTGCGCAGCTTCATGCCCATTCATCATACCACATATCCCATCTCTCCAATGCCATACACGGCTTGCTCCCTGTCCATATCCACGTGCACGTGCTGTGCGCAACATCTCCGTCAGCGCGGCGGATGCCTGTCCTTTGGTGCGCATGCATACGACTCATGGTTGTTTGTTTTTTACTGTAGATCATGTGAATGCATGGTGTTTTGAAGCTAATTGCTTAATGATCGCGAAAAATCCCCCAGCAATAAAATAAAATAAAATACGGATCCATGGTGAGCCAAACCTTGAGCAAAGGTTCAAACAATGTTGGCCAGAACATTTCTGAAATGTGATGTTGTAGAAGCCTTGAGGGATTTGACATTTTTTATTTGAGGGATGTTTTGGCAACATCTGGCGAACGTTGGGGCAACTATTTACAAACATTTGGACCCAAACCTCTCTTAAACATTCCTCCTGAATGGTGGTGTAGGGGCTCTCAAATAGTAGCGAAATAAATTCCACGATCACAAGAGCGTGAAAACCATTACTGTACTAATGTTCACCGCGTGTCACCCGTCACCTGAAGTGTGGGTATTCATTCCTTGGCAATCATGGGAAACTTACCATGGATGGCAATCCGGCGAATGCCAGACCGGACATTTTGACGTTTTTCGACCTAGTTGGGCCTCAAAATCGCAATGTCACCGTCACCTGGGCCAAAAATGTTCAGTTCACAACCCGTCACCTGAACATTTGGTCAAAATAGTACAGTAGGCCCTGATCAGGTACTCCAGAAAGATTTCCGCACTTTACAACTCTCATTCGAGATCTCAATTAAGAAAACGAGTACAAATACTTGTAACATCAAGCCAGATCATACATTTTCCTGATACCTCGGAGGAGCACCCAGGTCCGCAGCAGAATCCACATCTTCATCATGTGCGCTATCCCTCGTTATGCCGCGGGAGAAGTACTGCTATTCAGCCCGCGGTGTACTTCTTGAATTCCATCCGCAGCGTGAGTTGGACTCGACCACGAGCTATAGCTTCTATCCGGCCGCTCGACCCTCGGGGACAGCTGTTGCAACCCATCCGAATTACGCACCAGGACGTCGCTCGCTGTGTAGGTGGCGCCGTAATGATGCGCCGCAGATGTCTGTTCTGCTTTCATGGTGATAGTACCGTACGTGTAGGACTCTGAGGCTGGGGTTGATGAGCAACTTGAACTGGGACTGAGGACACTGTAGATGGCAGGACATATTCTACTTGAGGTACATTCGGACGCGATGGCGATGGGGCTTCATTGGTTTGAACTGTTTGAGAGCCCAGATCCACTGCTGGACCGGGAACAGGCGTGGGCTTGGACTCAGAATCCACCTGCGCGGCTTTTCTTCGACGCACATTGCACACAACAAAGAGCACAACGACGACTACACCGCCCACTACGCCGCCCACTATGGCTCCTCGCGGAACCGACCGCTTGGATGCCGAACCGCTTGGAGGAACACCCCGGTCTGCGCCGGAATGGACAGTTTCGCGAATCCGATCGAAAACGGGTTGGGCTGGAAAACACTGTACACGTTTCTCTGTGTAGTTCAAATCCACGTCAAGTTTATCATCTAGCCGAAAAGATGAAGAAGAAGAAAGAAGGGAAAGAAAAGATGCAGAGAAAAGGAGGAATGAAAGAAAAAAGCACGAAAGTACTCACCATAAAAGCCGTTCCAAAAATCCAATTCGCTCTTCCGTCGGTGTTTATTTTATTTGAACCCAGGTTGGGCGTATAAATCGCACCCAGGCATTGCGAGCTGCCCGCCGCTACAAGGCCGAGGTTCATATCCACTGGGTTGATGGGCCATAAACGACCGCCGAACGATATGCTGACGCTGACTGTTGTGCTACAAGCTGTCGGTCCATTATTGACGAAGCCAACCGGAATGAGAACAAATGAAGGCGCACGAAATTGATAATATCCCGAATGAGTTGTACTAGGGACAGCTGCGGGAAACGCGGCCCAGATCGCCGCGACATCTGACGCAGGGCCCGAAATGGAGGGCCCGCTCAGGGAAAATCCCGCCAAAGCGGATGCCCCAGACGTGATCTGCACTGATTTGCCCTGTATGATAATCTCTGTGATGCACAATGTAATGAGGTGTATCGAGAATTTATATCCAAAAAAAAGAAGTACCTTGAACGTTAAGCTTCCAACTCGACGACCCCGTTGTCGGTAGAAAGTCGATCTCGCCTTGATAAAAAGATGTGTTCGTTCCCCCATATGTGAAGGCACCGCCGACGGGTTCTCCTCGTCATCTATACTTGTGCTCAGACGATTGACCCAGAATGACATTTCGGCCGATGCCAGCTGCCCTTTGGAGTCAAGGAACAGAGACATTGGGAAAGAGGGTCCGTCTGCCGTCTGCTGGTATGTGAGACCTACGACGCCAGAGCTCGTCCCTCCCACAATGTAACCCGACAGATGATTCGCAGTGACTGGTTAATTACAATGTGATGAGTGCAAATCAGTGGGTTGCGCGCATTTCAGCACTCACAGAAGAACTGCGACGGCACAGTATACGCACCGAGTCGTACCGTGTCTGTCACAAGGTTCCCCGACACACTGCCGGACGTATAGTTGATGCTGTAGCCGGTTGATATCTGAGTTGCGGTGGAAGAGAGGGAGGGATTATAAAGCTCCATGGAGCTGGTGCATCCAATAGTGCACGAGATATCCGCCACCCATGAGTATGGCGATCCGAGGTCCACCTCAAAGTGGAATTGTTGCGCACTGCAGGGGAGTCACGACAGTTTTGTTTGAGAAGAGCAAGACAGGTGATTAAAGGGATTTTAATCGAACTCACGGCGTTCCGATGGAAAGGGTCAAGTAATAAAAGGCGTTATCACTCTAACTGAACACGTCACCCGTCTCCCATACAGACTATCAACAGGCCAAGACCGACCTCGTCACCAATAGGTACTGTCACTCGGCGTTGGATGGGCAGGTTTAAACCATATCGCCCCCGCTCCTCTATGGTGGGTGATTCACGATGCCCCAGGGATATGGGGACATGGATGGACTCCGCCGTAGCAACGCAGAAAGCTGCAGGAAGCAAAAGCAGCAGAACGGGCCGAGAAATGTGGGGATTGGGGGCCATTCAGAAGTACAGTGCTTGCTCGTGGGCGTGGATCGGGACATTGAGTACCGATATAAGTACTCGCTGTTTGCCAAGCATGCCAACCAAAAATCGGTGGGGATAAAGTGTCCCTCCAATTTAGGTCTTGCCGCCGATAGACAGCGTCAGTCTGAGTTCATGAATGGCAAGAAAACTCCGATTCTGGGGGAAAGGAATCTGGAACAGCGAGAAAGGGAAGTCTAGGAGAGAGAGGACGGAGAGATACCGTCGTCACAGAAATATTATAGTTTTCTACTAGCCATCAGAGTGAGCACGTCAGCCTCTGCGGTCGAAGTTCGCGTGCGGCATGACTGATAATCATCTGCGTCGTATACATATCGGGTTGTAGCATGAGCCTCTGCAGTCAAAGTTCGTGTGCCCCATGACTGATAATCATCTGCGTCGAAAATATATCAGGTTGTGGCAGCTCACAAGAGTTGCCTCCTCGCCGTCAGCGTCGACAAACCTTCGCGCTGCAATCTCTGAGCACCTCGTCCTCGCTTCAAGTACTAGACTTCTCCGATTGGCTTGGCCGAATGGCTTGTGTCACTTGGCGGAGTTTGATTTTAGCTTGGCGGGCTTGGGCGGGCGTGGCGTGAGCTTGGACTTGGCTTGTGCTCGGCTACACCAGGCATCTTCACTCTAAATATTTCGTTCATTACGTCTCTCTGGAGCACCGCTGTCATTTCCGGTTTCCCTCCCGAGTATTCCAACTACTGTAAGTACTTGAACTGAGGCCACCGTCACGGTCACGACGGGGTTGGTTGCGTTGCCCAAACCACCCTGGGTCACGGTCACGGCGAGCCTGGTTGCCTATCCTGAGACCGTGACTTGAAGAAAATATTATTTTTCCCTATCAAAAACCAAGCTAGAAATGCTGAAAAATCTCAGAGGCACACGCACCATCAATCTCACTTTGCTGTACAGGTGTGAGGTGAATATTCTGGTTGCCCAATTTTCAACTGTCACGAAAGAAATTCAGTCGGCTGCGTTGCCCAATTTTTTTGGTGGTGTCACGGTGGGTGGGCCGGTTGCCTCAGTTCAAGTACTTACAGTATCAGAAGTCAGCTCTCAATACCTCTCATCAAAGCAAGACGGTAAAAATACGATCACGGGAAGTTTCACTGTCACCGAGACCCTCGCCTGGCGGTTGCAACGAAGGATAAGACTCAGGATAATATATTAGCTTGATCTATCAGATGTACAGTACTGTACTATTAAAATCAATTCGTCAATCCACCCCAAGTCCCCGACCATATGGAAATCGATTCGCCATCGGGACATCGGAAGAATCATCCGCAACTTCCTCTGGAAGAGCATGCACGGTGCGCATCACCTCGGGAAATGGTGGCTAAACATCCCTGAATGCGAGGAGAGAGCTATCTGCGTCCATTGTGGCGCGGAGGAAACCCTCGACCACATTCTACTTGAATGCCCGAGTCCCGATCAAAGCGAGGTCTGGAAGCTTGTTGAGCAATTTTGGACCAAAAAAGGACCCAGATGGCCAGCGGTGTCGATGGGAACCATACTAGGAAGCGGGCTCGCCATTTTCAAACATGATGCAGGCAAATTACAACCAGCTCTTGCCGCGGCTATATATAAAATTTTGATGACTGAATCAGCCCACGTTATCTGGAAGCTGCGCTGTGACAGCGTAATAGGACGCAGCGGTACACCACCGTCAACACACGAGGTGCATAACCGATGGGACAAAATAATGAACGAACGCCTCGAGATAGATATAAATCTAACGAATAGATCGAAGTACGGCAAGCAACACGCCCTGTCGCCCGCCCTCATTTTAGACACCTGGCGCGGAACCTTGCTAGGCACAGCCTGACTACGTGCCGTAAGCCGAGCTCCGTGAACGGCTTCAAACCTTCGACTACTACGTCTGACTATGGCTGTAGTCAGACATAAGTCACAGGTAGTCCGAGCTCCGTGAACGGCGTCAGACTCTGACTACAGAGGGTCTCAACGCAGTGAAATGTAGGACATATTTGGCAACAGTATAGGAATATTGGACGTGAAGGCAGGAACTGTCCATTACCCATTACGACTAGGCTCGAAACCAGCCTGTAGATGAGAGATGAGTTGTCTATCAATAGCTTTGCTTCATAGACAGACAGCTCCGATCTAGTGTCTGTCTAGCTGTGTTTAGGCCTTCTAGACACAGATTGTGGCCAGTTGAGTGCAGTCCCTGACTAGCTGTGTTTTGGTCCTCTGGCTAGCTCAGTGTAGGTCAGTGTAGCTGATTGTAGGTCTGTCTAGGTACCTAGACAGATCGGAATTGAGGTAAATTTGGGTTTAGCAGCTGTCCTTGTGTTTAACAATTTAACAATGTGATATTCGTCTATGTAGTAAATACTCGGGCCGGTCAGAAATTCGTTTCAAGTGACATGATACTGCCTGTGAGTTCGGGCTGTGGCTGAACATATATTTTCAGAAACATCACCTTTAAGGTTTTCGAATCATTTGATGCATACCGGGGTTGATAGTGGTTTCAGAAACTGACCTGCGCATCCAGGGTCATGTTTTCGTGAACACTGACCTAACCAGAGCCAGACAGGCCTACACGGAGCTAGATGGATCTTCACAGAACTAGACAGACTGTGTCTAGTAGGCTAGACAGAGGGGTCTGTGAAGCTATGTCTAAGTGGCCTAGACTCAGCTAAGTCTAGGAAGGGCCTGAACACAGTGAGTGTGGGGTGATCACTTGTGATGTTCACTGATATCCGAGACGCAGTTCACCTTTTCCCCTAATCATAAAGGTCTTGTTACGAGGTAATTTGTGCTATCGTAGTAGCAGATATTTATTTGGCGATTGCCATACATGGTTGAGCACCTTTTGTTTTTTTATTTCTCAAAGAAGAGTGGCTGTACCATGGAACTTTTCCAGGCCTGCCAAGATTCCCTGCACCCTGCTTGCAGCACTGTCCAGAACCAACAGCCCAGTTAATGCCTCTGTAACCTGTGCTCTCGCTGCGACATCATCCAGCCACTTTGGAGACTGGATCGAGCTCCCAGTGCCACTCCATGAATATACAGCGAAAATCTCACATTGCATGAGCACCTCGAGCAAGTCCCAGCTGGTGTCCCTGAGTAAATCATGCATGGCCTGCGCAAATCGAATTTTATAGCTGTCGTGGATCATCCTGCGAGGGGAAGAACACCCCAGATATTGCAGTGTTTCCTTAGCTTTGTAGGGTAGCACCGGGGGTCAAGACAGCATCCCTGGTGACAATCCTCGAGAAAAGAGCTGGTGAGAGCAAGTTGGGCTTCCAAGATGCGCTCATCAAAAGCTTGTCTCTCCTCTGAATAAGATGTTTCGACACTGCCGCCATCATGCAAGATCATCTTCCGCGGGAATTCTGTAGGAATTTCCTCCAGCGCGTCGAAGGCTGTCTCGGTGGGCATCAGGGGCTTCAGGATCGAAGGGTGAAGAACCTGGGACCATAACGAACTCCGGAGAATGTTCATTTTGACCAGAGCAATAACAGAAGTGGTCAACGGAGATGGCGGCAGTTGAAGAAGTGCCTCGAGTACATCCCTTCCCATAGGTAGCACAAATCCCTGGCCAAGTATGAGTAGACGCCAGGCCGCAACGACGATGTGGTCAAGAGTTCGTGGGAACAATGTAGATCCCCCTCCAAGTGGTGTCGACAAGGTATGTGTGAAGCACTTCCAGAAGTACGTGGCAATGGGGGTTCCACGAGTGAGGTCTGTGAGGACTCCATCCGTCTGTGACATGATGTAATAAATGACAGCCCCATGAATACATGTGGCTGTTTCCGGCCGCCAAAGTGCAAATGCACGAATAATAGTGGCCATGTGATCCTTGGTCAGATCCGGTTTGACTAGATGGCCGTATAAAACCAGCTCCAGGGGTGTCTCCACATAGTCCAATAAAGGATCAGCAAGGTCAAGATTCGGGGTTATGAGGGTCATCATTGTTTCCCATTGGTATGGGGGGAGTTCAAAGACCCTGCGTCGTTGATGAAATTGACAGGGATGAGATAGGAGAACATGAGGCGAAATCTCTGCGCAGCCTGAGCAAATTGTTGGGTGTCCTCATTTGAGGCTTTCAGAGAGTTCCAAATGCTGCGACTCTCATATGCTGTGGCTCCCCTACCGACCAGGCTCCGGAAGCGGAAGCCTCTGAAGAATAGACGGGTTGCGCAGGAGCCACGGAGCCACGGCGTGGCTCTCGGACCGTGCGCAAAAATAGCAGGCGAGTGGCTCAAAAGAGCCACCAAAGAGTCATCGACGTCATAATTTGGCGGTGGAGCCACTGGTTTGCGCACGGTCCGAGAGCCACCCCGTGGCTCCGTGGCTCCTGTGCAACCTGTCTAATATATAGGAGTGAATGGGCTGCAGGTTGGGAGATTGACCATTTGCGACATCCGCCTCACATTCTGCCAAGTGGTGGCTCACGGAGCGGAAGTTACTCAAGTTGAGTAGAGCAATGATGGAATAAATGTAATGGTGTATCCACTGTGGCGAGACGAGTCCATCATAATGAGATATGGAGTTGGAGTAGGCGAACAGGTCAGATTGCGCGATGACTGGGGACACGGACAGCGCCAACACGCTAGAAATTGCCCACAGGGCTTTGAGACAAGTGGTGGCCCGACGTTTCGCTTCGTCAACTGAGAGGAGTCCATTTTCACAGCTGCCCAGAAGGCCCACAATGCGAGAAAAGAACTGAAGGTCGGGGGTGTTCAACAGCGTGAGGATGCGGACATTGTATGCCTCACGCATTCCATTCGGACCCCACAAGAGATCCGGAATGGCCTCGACAAAAGGCTCCAATTCGTTCTCGTCTGCAAGGGACTTGAGGGTCCAGATGAGCGCGCGTCGATCACGTGCATTTCGCGCAGCCGACATCTCCATCGCCTGCTGTTCTATGGCCTCTGCGATGGTCTGCGTTGCACGATCATCTTCTTGACCCCACGGGCGCCAGAGGCTCCGGATACGATGCCAGAGGCCCCAGCAGGCGTTTGTAAGAGGCGTGCGATAGGGAGAGTCCAGATGCCATAATGGAGCCAAGCTCAGGGCCGAGTATACGCATACCACGATGCCCAGTATTGCGGCCGCCACCGCTGCGATACCGATGTTGATAGGGATAAGAAAGGCGACCAGTCCTGCGAAGAAGAGCACGAGCGATTCATGCAGGAGGAGCGGGATAATGTCGACGACAGTATGCATATTGAATTGCTTCAAGCCATAGTACAAGAAAGAGAAGATGCGCGCGCGAATAATCGGCGAAGATCGCATGTCCGCTCTGTGCAAGAAATCGCGTGCCCATTGTTGGAGAAGTGTTGCAATGAGCGCGCAGGTGAGGCTAAGGCCCAGGCTGATGAACCAGAATATATTGCATATAAGCGACGCCGCAGGTGGTGTGAAGTGAGAACTCGGTGCAGGGGGAGCGGCGATGTTTCCACTCATAGACGCTGCAAGCTGCTGCGATATTTGTGCCAAAATTTGCACCGTAGTATCTCCAGTGCCAGGTATTAGTGTCTTGTAGCTTTCGATGATAAAAGCTGTGAGGCTGGCGGAGAAGAGACCCGCCTTTCACATTCTCAAGCCAGACCATCCAGAAATGTAGAGGAACGAACTCACAAATATAAGCAGTCCCTCCATGTCGCTTTTCCAGCTCTCAACGAGCGATTTGTCGTATTTTTCAGCTTCTGAGACGTATACTGCCCACAGCTTGGCGGCGGCGGCTTCCTCCGTAGCATCGGTATCTGAAACACGATGTCAGCGATCCTCGACGTATGAAACGACGGGAATACGTTGGTTAGGAACAGCACGACCCATTTGCTTTCTGTTGCTGGCGATTGGGAAGATGTGGGAGCAAGGCGGTAAAGCGCCAGTAGACATGTGGTCTTGTCGTAACTCATCAGAAATCTTGATTGACCTTTCGATCACAACTCCTCGGCAAGATTGCCGACGCGTTCGTTGCTCGTTATTTCACACCGAACATTGCTATGAGGGTTAGGTGTAATGGAGAAGCGAAGAAAGCTGTAGGCGACACACAAGTGCAGAAAATTCCGTGGATGGGGAATCGCAGACCGGGAGCCTTTACGGCTCCAACTGTTTCCATTTATAAACATTTTAAAGGGAAATAACCGTTTATATTTCCGTTTCGTTTAGGGATCCCTGCAAACAATATACAAACCGTTTTTAAATGATTAAACGGTTATGTAAAAATCAGCCACCTAGGAGGCTCAAAGGCGGCTCTCTGTGCACACCGGGGCAGTATTTTGATGTTCAGACGGCATAATATTCAGGACAGTACTAACTGTCTTGTTCATAGCTTCGTCACGTAGGAAAGAATCGAATGGGACAGCCGTAGAACTTGTCGGGGATGGAGAGAGCAGCGGAAGGTCAATCCACAAGCCGCTGATCTCCAGGTCGTTGGGCGATGGTGATGCACGAGAATGAACCCAGAACAGAGACGCCAGACGAGGGCATCGCAAACGCCCGCAGCTAACCCAACAAGACGGCGGCTCCAAATCGAGATCCATCCGAATTTGACTTGGTCTCCACATATGACAAGAGGCTCGAAAATTTTTGTGAACCAAGTGTAAATAACAGATTTCTCTCAAACAGTGATTGCGCAGGCGCCTGCAGGCTGGGAGAACTGTTTGCGAAGAATCCTAGGAATGGAAAAGTAATCTGTCATCGAATTTTCAGAAGCGGGTAGAACATGATCGGCCTTAACCAGAGATTCTAGGCACCGAATCCCAGGTGCCCGATTGAAAGTGAACAAGCCCAGTTCTTGGACCGATACTGTAACAAATTGGATGTTACGAATTGGCTCCGAATGCGGCTCCGAGGCGCAGTGAAAACGACTGACATGGATGCATCGATTCCCTGTGAGGCAAGGAGCGTGTTGGACCGCGGAGTTACTGAACGTGCTGAAGTGCCAGCACACATAACTGCAGAGGAGAATTCCTCCCCAATTTCAGACAAAGTTACTCTCAGAGCAGAAACCCATTGCGACGGATGAAAAAACTTCACAACCGACTGGACACAGTTTAAATCACAGAAAAAGTTGGCAGTGTGCCACACGGCAATTATTGGCAGCGAATTGAAAAATATTGTCGAGGACAGAAGCGAGAGGCAAAATCGAAGTTGAAGTTGATCTCGAGAATCGTCATCATTGCACAAAAATTCGGCATCATGTCAAGTGCTCTCGAGAGTGGGTTCCGCAGACAAACCCAGGAGTGTGGCATCTCCGCAAAAAAAAAACCCCAGTACCACAATCTGAAAACATACATCCGAATCCACGCGAGCGAGGACTGGACCGTTATTTCACTGTGTCACCACGATTGAAATCTTCGAAGCACGGAAATCGAAGGAAACAATGTTGGGAAGCTGAATCCCCAATGATTTCGAAGCCTTTCCGTTTGTCGAGGCAGAAGAGAAGTGGAACCGACCACACCAGGATCATGGTGCGGATTATATGCAATGGTCGTGCAACCAACATTGAAAGAGAG
Organism: Mycena leptocephala; assembly: GCA_029378395.1. NCBI lineage: Eukaryota > Fungi > Basidiomycota > Agaricomycetes > Agaricales > Mycenaceae > Mycena > Mycena leptocephala. The sequence continues at coordinate 47,313 of JARJLF010001408.1, read as the reverse complement.
AAAGGTCTGAAGGTAATAATGTATACAATGATTTACCAGAGTCTCGATGTTCTGCGGTGTCAGGGAAAGTTTTAAACGAGTTTCGATACTCGGTAGGTGAAAGCGATAGTAGCGAGGTGCATAATATTGTCGCAGTGAGTGTGTTGGTTGGGTACCACAGACCATTTGTTTAACAAGTGTCAGTAGGTCAGGGTAGCCAGGAAGCAGGTAGCGCCAACGAGTCGACACCACAGCGAGGTTTTCGAAAATCGAACTGTGAACACGGCGACTTGAGTGGATGCAAATTGGATCGGGATAGGGTTCCAATCCGTCAATGTTGCAGAAATTACCCAGAACATTGGGCACCCGAATCTACAGGGAGAGGAATTGATAAAGAAAAATCCAGGCAGTCAACTCTGCGATCGAACACCGAATCATGCCGTGTAAATGGAGCTCGTCAAAGTAGCAGTAAGCGAACATGTGGACAGTCGGTTCCCAAATTAATCGATAGCATGGCTTTGGATGTGAACCGGGTCTGCTAAGTTATCATATGCAGCGCCGCGCGAATTCTCGCGGCTGGGTAGTATTGACCATCGATGACATGTGTTGAAACCAAACGGGCATGGGGATACCGCAATCGCTCGCCCAGCGGGAACGAGGCACGAGGAGAGTACAATCAGAGGGAAGCAATCCACAGAAGTACCCCAGATTTAGTGGATGAACCAAATGCAGAAGGTCCCGAATGACCAACAAAGGTGGGATATTTATGCCCATCGACGGGCAGGAAGTGTCTCTGTGTGGAGACGACATGGTGCACATAGTGTTCCGGTCACCAAGGCTTCGAGATGACGGAATTGAAGCAATTCAAGTGATTCTAAAGTAACTGAATCTGTGGCAGAGTTTGCCCTGTAACTTGGTTGGCACGGATCCGGAAGACGAGATTCGAGAATTTCAACTCCGAAATTCGTTCGATGCAAGTGAAATGGGGTCGGTAAATTTTATCGGATAGAAGCGAGGGGAAAGACGCATTGGCATGCACAATCAAGGAAACGAAATGGGCCCGGGATGGATCACCCAGGTTCTTCATAGACAGCATACGTGTGATAGAAATACAAGGCTTCTGGCTCTCGATAGCACAGAAGATATCAAGATGTGCCAGTGCATGATGGTTTTCAACGGCATGTGAAGACAACGAATAGAGTCTATACGAGAAGAATGGGAATGGGACTGATCAAATTTAAGCGAGTCCCATTCTTGATGGCAATTTGATCCCTGCCATCATTTCATCATTATCGGCATCGCACAGCCGATTCTTGGTTTTCGGTGTATACAGGTGTGTTTTAACCCGTGTTTCGACTATATCTACTGCTGGGGGGAACCCTCCTTTTGCCTGACGGCACATCCGAGTATTTTATTACATGCTATTTTTTTTTTTTTTCGCCACTCTTTCGCATTTTCTCGCCCTAAAAGATTAATCTAGCCCCGCGGACCCCCCTGGGCACTCGCCGCTTGGCCCACTGCGTGGGGCTTCCGCTCGCCGTGGAGGCCCACTGCGTGGAGCTCTAAATATATTTTTCTCTGAGAATATTTAATTATTTCAGCTTATTTTGAGTCTTTTTAATATTTCTAGCACGGGGGAGACCCCCGCGGACCCCCCTTGATGCTCGCCGCTGGGCCCACTGCGTGGGGCTTCCGCTCGCTGCGGGGGCCCACTCTGTGGTGCCAGCGGGCGGGGTTTAAACCAATTGATGTCCGAGTCCCATTCTCGGGGACCAGTCCCATCATCTCACGGACCAGTCCCTCCCATTATCAACGAGTCTAAGTGAGCTAAGCAAGGTTAGCCGACGAATGTCCGAGTCCCATTCCCATTCTTCTCGTCGTTACTCTGTAAATCCAGAGTTTTCACATTTTTTGGAATTTCTGTGATCAATAAAGGGGGAGGGGGACCGCGGAGCGGTCCCCCTCGCGCTTGTTAGTTCTGCAAACAGCTGTAAATGCTCAGTCCAGATTAAACAGAATAAATATCTGTTCAAGCAGAAATAAGATCTGTTTAGCCAAAATGGCAACACCGAGATCTGTTCTTTGTTGTCTACGATATACAATGTCATTTACTAATATCACCCAGTATTGTATAGACAGTCTACTTGTAGACCAATAGGATTTTTTTTTCCATGTGTTCAGGAAATTTGAGATGCATGTTAGCAAACCCGCAAGTGAACAGAGAGTCCACAGCTGAGATAGACCTAGCAATCACCGCAGTGGTCAACATGCACGAATGCACGGGGACATGGTTGATAGATTTCCATTCTCTCCGATGGAGCTTTGGCTCAATGGTTATGTTCTCTGAGCTGGGCACACCTCCTGTAGCTTGCGGAAGGCGGTGCATGGTCTTGTGACGGCGGAGTGATGGTGATCGAGCCTTTCTCTTCCCGACCACCATCACGACAACGACACCTCCTCGACAGCCTCAAGATGGATTCAAGAAATTCTTGGTTTCTCCTCTCGGACTTCTCCCCTTGTCCTGCCGCCCAGTGACCGAATGGTGGGGCCAAGAGGCCTCCCTCTGTCACTGCGTTCAGACCCCCCCGTAGGCACAGGTCTGCCAGATCCTGATAGGCAGATATGTAGGCAGACCAGTGTGCCGACCCTTGCCCATCCATCTGCCCATCCCAGCCGAGGTTGGTCTAGGTATTCCCACTGGATTAGGCACACATAGACTCACGTGGGCCGATGAGCCTAGCTAAGCCTAGCTAGCCAAATTCAAAATCTGACATGGTTTGTACCCGTCCAGCCATTCCAACCAACACCAACCTAGACCCAGGTCGGCCAAGGTTGACTAAGGTTGGCCAAGATAGACACACCACTGTCGGCGAAGATCTACCAAGGTGGGCAGGCTTTGCCTCAGTAGGGATGCTAGACCAACGTCGGCCGATGCCTATTAGGGTAGACCAACATCGGCTTGGGTGGGCAGTCCATAGGCGGGGACCGGTGAAGGTGGGCACATCTGTGCCTACGGGGGGGTCTGAATGCAGTGTGTCCTAGCGACCTCACCCCTTTCCAAACTTGGCCCATTCTTTGCTCTAGCATTGCCAAGTTCTGCACATTCAAGTGTTAAAGGTCTATCATGTCTCTATCTGCTCCTCACATCCTTCGCTTCCTCGCGAATTCTCAGAGAGTCATGACTCGGTATGCCCCTATCTTGACTTGCGTTCGATAATGTCCCCAATTTAACACCACTGCCTGCACCTGCATCTTATCGGATAGAGGTGGGTCCGTTCCTACCGTCACTCCTGTCAGTGGAGCTCCAATCCTTCCCATTTCACCCTGCCGCCACGTGCTGTAGAAAGCCGTGGTTTTTCGGGGTATCCTTTTCATATAATTCCGGCTATTCGAAAGCCTCGGCCTCATGTCTGCGCCCTCATGTCGCACAAGCTTAATTTCCCACGGGCTCATGTCCCACAACTCGATTGGGCTTATGTCCCAGTGCTCATGTCACATACTTCCACTCGGGCTCACGTCCCACGCGGTCATGTCGCAAATTCTCTTCCGGCTCATGTCCCTGCGCTCGCGTCGCACATTTCGATTTGGGCTCACGTCCCAGCGCTCATGTCGCATAATTCCACTCGTGGTCACGTCCCATGCGCTGATGTCGCACATTTCGATTCGGGCTCTTGTCCCAGCGCTCATCTCACACAATTCCACTCGGGGTCACGTCCCACGCGCTGAAGCCACAACACAGGCTCCCGTCCTACATGTTATTGCCGTATAAACCTACAATTCACGGTTTTCAAACAAACCCCCGCATTCATGGTGCCTGGGTTCAATCTAGCGAACCGAACCTCAGGCGACTCCCGCTCTAGTTATTCAAACGCCACCCGTTCATGTCGCATGCACGTAGTTACTCAAAGCTATGCACTCATCTCACTTCTCAAGCTGAGAATTCAAAGCCACTCGCTCACGTCTTATCCCCGACTCTGGCCATCTTAAACCACGCGTCATTTCGCTTGATTCGAGATCCTTCGAGAAAGAAATTCATGCCAAAAAGCTCAACAGTTCCTGTGCGTCTTTGACATGCTGCCGAAACGCCGTAGTTCAAGGCAATATTGGTATATGTTGTGCATACTCGACCTAAGTCGTTCCAAGTCTGGGAGATGAATATTCTGTTCCATTCAGAGTCCTCTATCCTCAAGTAGGGCTATCCAGCGCCAGTACTGGTGTCCACTTGGATTACGAATTCAACCATGATTCACGCCGTCTCATTCAACGACTTATATTACAAGGTAAAGTGATTCTTTCTAACCAGTGTTGAAGCCTAATCTCGGCAATATCGAGCCAACCCGCCGTGACTCCGTGCTATCGAAAGCCGAGTCTCGTTCATCTCAAGCCAATCTTATGGCCTGTACTTGCTCCTGCTATGAGTCATCCAACCAGATTTAAGTAAAAACTCCATGCCGTACGAAAGCCGTATCTTGCGGTCAACTATTTGTCGAACAGAGCCACCGCAATTCGAATATTCCGAGCTATTAAAAGCCGAGTCTCGGGGCCAAATTTTGTGCGGCCATGGTACATCAAATTCATCTCATTGTTCGTCCCAGCCAATCTCACGGCCTCCAATCAATACGCTTGGACTCGGCCGAGACGGTACACTCATGCTTCCCACATTCATGTTCTTGATTGGGTTTTGCTACAGCCCAGTTCGACGACTGTGTGCTGCCTGACATATATCTCCTGGAATACTCCTGATAACTCTCACCCCGTCTACCTTGAATTTTGGGGACATACCTATCTACGTAAAAATTCAGGTTCCCTCTCGCAATTAACTTCCTCCTCGTACTTGCACGAATCTCGCCATTTACAAACCTCATACGTTGTGCCTCACATTTATTTTCACCCTTATTGTACTCGTCTCCTTGCTTGTCGCCCTTCATGGCCCGATCTTCAACCGGTGTTGAGATCAGGTTCTATTCCGGCACCACACGCTGAAATTTGGGCTAGAACTCGCACGGATGTCTTCAGAGGACACAGACAATCCTCATCCAATAGACTACGAATTGTCTTACAAAATTCCTGGCCTCCTGCCCTACTGACTTGATTTTACTGACTTACTGACCCCACTGACCCACTGACCAACTAACCATCGATGTCAATGCAGTCCTCTCGTGCACTCAATTGCGCAGACCCCGTGATTGGCTTTCCATGCCTTTGATTCTACTCGTTATACTCGAAACTCTCAAAGCACTTGTTCGCAGATTTACCCTGCTTTAAAATGCGAACCTACTCACCGCCTATTCGCGTCATCTGAATGGCTCTCCACGCTCTCGATCGGCTTACAGACACATTCAAATGCCTACTCATGAGTCCAGATTTACCTTTTCCTCAGATTAAAATCTAGAAAATGATGCCAACCTCTGATGTGCTCTCGATGCATTGGTTTCCATTCAAGTCCAGTTGTGATATTCGCGACCTCGAGCGGTTCTCACATGCATATCCCCGTACCAATGCTCCTGGTTTCTGAGCCAGGCCCGGCAATTTAAACACCTCAAATCCGACTCCACTTTACGCTGTTTCGGACGACTTGATTTATTATTGGCTGGCTGTGGACCTTCTTCGGAAGTTGAACACGCTAATCTTGTTGACTGTGGACCTTCCTCGGAAGTTGAACATGTCAACTTGTGGTTCGTGCATGCCTTCTGCAAAGGGAAGACATACGACAGCTTCTTGTGTACTGGTGGACACCGGGGATTTTTACCTGGGAGGAGTGAACTCCTCCCATACACCAGTTCTTCTATTGGTGGTCAGGTCCTACAGGGTTTTAACTGGTGGTCCTGCCTACTCGAGGCCGGCCAGTCCACAGTTGCTTAGCGTCTTGTGTGCTCGATCCCCTGGAATGATTGTGTGCTCCGTTGGCATCTTGTAGTATTTAATGTATGGCTAACCACCCGTACACTACTACATGTTTGTCTTCGGTAAACTCGTTGTTCATGTTGTGGACCTCGCGAGTATGTATGGCTAACCACCTGTACACTACTACATGTTTGTCTTCGGTAAACTCGTTGTTCATGTTGTGGACCTCGGGAGTATAATAAACCCCTCCCCCCCATTCTCATATCCAATCTACTTCCAGTCCAGACTGCCCTAGGCATTCCGTGATTGGCTCCACATGCCCTCAAGTGGTCTCAATTCAAGCTGTGATATTTGAGACTTCTCGCGACCATCTTTATGATTGGATACATGCCTTCGATTCTACTGAATTCCTATTCCCATACTCGTTACCTTGGGCCATTCAATGTGCTCTGAAACATGGTTCCTGTGCCTCAGACTCTTGACTTTCAACTCTATGTGCCTCCGTCTCGACTGAACTGAGGTTCTCATACTTGAAACCTTCAACGCACTCAGTGTGCCATTCACTTAGACTCGTGACCAGTCTGCACTACGGCAAATCTGAGTGCAAGCACTATGCCGTAGGCAGACTGGTACAACTCGGGACATGTCAAAGGGCTGCGCCCGGAGTTTGAAATTCTTGAGTGGTGCCGATCATGCCGTCAAAGTTATCTTCGGTGATCTCGGTCCGAAAAGGGACTTTCTGGATTAAAATAGTCCTGCATGTTTGACTCACCCAAGCAGAGGAATCAAAATTCTGAGCAGACAGAATTTAAGCTGAGGGAACTTCACAGGGACCTCTAGCTTTGATCAAAGAAAAATATTGAGATTTGAAGCCAGGGCACAAGAAATGAAAAATTTCAAACTCCGGGCGCAGCGCTTTTGATCGGTCCGAGTTGTACCAGTCTGCCTACGGCATAGTGCTTGCACTAAGATTTGCCGTTGTAGGGCAGACTGGTAACGAGTCTACCATTCACTCTCCGAAACATGGTACATATGCCTCAAACTCAACTGGATTTCGGTGCCATTCAACGACATTGTAGTTCCCTACACACCTTGACTTCAATTATATATGCCTTCGATTTGACTTAATTCAAGTTTTCATACTCGAAACTTTCAGAGGCACCCAATGCCCATTCAAGGCCTGGTTGAACTCAATACAAGTCCCGAGCGGCTCTGACCATTGTTCATATGCCTTGTACCCAACTGCACTTCGAATCTGCCGTTTGACGGCATTCTCGTTCGCTAGACGCCTTGACTTGCAATGAAAGCTGAAACTCCTCAAATCGCTCCAATCTATGTTCATACCCTCTGACAGTCTCGACATCCCATGCCTGTCGAGTGGCTACCAGCTGGATGGCAAACCTAATTCATTTCATCCGAGTGTGGTGAAACTCTGGCTCTTGGAGGCCAACCTTTGCGGCCATTTCCACTCTTTGCTCATGACACATTCATCGATAATCTCCGGCCTATTTCACTACAGCCAGTAAATATTGACGTGTTCAGCCTCCCATATAACTGCACTCTTGCGACATACTTGGCGCTTCCACTTCCGAGCTTATGTCTCGATTATCAGGCAACTCCCTCTAATTCAACATTCCAACCACATGTCTATATCTCGTTTTCTCCCCGACATATCTCACGTTTCACTTGATGTCTCGATCTTTGCGACCTGCTTGCGCATTCATGCTCGCACTCAGATCTCATTTGTGCATCTTAATTACGACCGCATGCCTCGATTCTTGTTTTACGAGGACTCTCATGCATCTTTCGTGAAGTACACATCTCTTGATTTTTACTCCTAACTCTTGCCTCGGTCGTTTCTTCCCACTGAATTTCGAACTTCACATCTCACTACTTCCTCGACTTTCACTCCGACACTCCGACACTCATCAGTCGCATGAACCCCCATACGAGGACTACACACTTCTCACATCTCTTTATCTCGACTCATACCTCATACCTCGGTCGTTGTCTCGCCAAATTCCGCACTTCAAATTTTACTATGCTCTTGAGTTTTACTCCCACATGATCTCGCTTGCCGCACCGATGAATCCCCATCCGAAGAGTGTACCTCTCTTGATTTCAACTCTTATCTCATGGCACGTTCATTTTGCCGCTGAAATACTGTGCCCCTCGAGATTTACTCTGACGGGATCACTCGGGCCGTTCCCTGAATTCCCAGCTGAAGAGAACACACCTCTTTATTTCAACTCCTACCTCATGCTGCAGTCGTTCTCGCGCCAAATTCAGCGCTCTGTTCACATCTTACTATCCCATCGAAATTTACTCCGACCGAGCCCGCCACTCCAACGAATTCCCATACAAACATATGGTACTCATTCTTCCCCGATATTCCAACATCATTGCACAAGACTTCCGCAAAGCGTTCACATACCTATACTCGGATGCAGCATTCAAGCTCTTGCACAGATCACGGGCTTCATATACGTTGAGACATTCTCTCTGAGCAGCCGCCGTTTGTTGGGTTAGTCGTGGGCTCTAGTACATGGCGTCTTCTTTCTTTGGTTCATCCTCGTGCATTCCCATCGCCCCCACGACCTGGAGCTCAGCGGTTCACGGATCAGTCCACCGCTGATCTCTCCATCCCTGAAAATATACGGCTGCTTCTGACTCTCTCTTCCAGAGAGGGTCTCAGATGTGTGAACATAGCAAGAGAACAAGATACTTGTTACCTTGTTTTCCAGTGGCTGTATCTTCGAGACTGGCGGTGTGCAACCCTTTTTGCAATGAACACTGTTCACTCTGTTTGATCAGTCTCTGATTGATTTGATCCATCATCGCCCCGCCTTGCGGCAGCGTAGAGCCGTTTAAACAAATCAATGATAAAGCAGGTTTATGCGTCGAACTGGCCGTTGATTGATCAAACTTCATATAGATTCTTTGGTGGGATTCTGCCTCCCAAACTGTTGCGGAAATTCCAAGTCGCAGGATATTTATTTAATATTCAAGGACAGTTCGTCCTCGGGCCAAAACTAAAAAGAGGTTGAGGAAGTGTGTTTGCTGACCCCAAGTCCGCAGGAACAGGACCGGTGTCAAAGCAAAAAGTGCGACCGGATTTGCGGGACAGAAGTGACTGTTTCTACGCTACCATGCCTTGATGAAAACCCAGTGACGCAAGATGGCATGCAAGCGCATCAGAAATGTGGAGAAAAAAGCTTGAAGCACGCATCGAGTTTATCGGCCGACGGAACGGGTGCTTGAAGGCATACGAATTACACGCATAGATCTACAAAAAAAGAGAAGAAAAAAAAATCAAGCTATGCAAGACAACCTCGTAGGCAATACAACACTAGCCTAAGTTATACGAAGCGGTAGACAGAATTGACAAAGTACGAGTAGGTCAGGAGAAAGATGGCCATCTTTCCCGGTGAGTCAGATCAGCGCAGCGCAACGGCGGAATGGTGGCCCTATTTCTATTCTATCGAGGCTGGGGGGGGGCACCCCATACAAAAAAATGACAAAGGTCAATAATGAATTCAAGTCGACTGCATTGCGTGAATGGGACGGCCGTGGTTGAAAGAGTTAGTAAATGAATGCACAGACAATGCACAGATGTGGTGTGAAGGGCAATGTACAAACAAAATAGAAGAAAGAAAGAAAGAAACACGGACTGCTGGGAGTATCCCACAACGCAAACGCGCTGATATCTGCATCCGGAATGAAGGCTGTGGGTGTCAAATTAAAAAAAGAAGAGAGGCAGAAAGTCGGCCACCCCCAATGAGAGGGGCGGAGGGGTGCCCGGGGAACATGGCGAGAAAGCCAGCGAGGGGTAAGGGGAAAGACAAATTAAGGTCAGGCCATAAGGAGGGACGCAAACATGCACGAGAACGCGACACTGAGCACACAGGAGAAGTAAAATTGTCGGATCTGCTTAAAATCAATCGATGAATGGGCGCGCGGCTCGGTGTACGCAGTGGAATAGCCGTAGAATAATGATCGGGTCGAGCATTTGCACGCGAGAATGCATGCGCAGCGCAGTGAGCCGCGAACAAAACATGATTAAAATCCTTACAACAACCAGCATGAGATCTTCAACAAGAAAGCTCTCACACACACGCACCGGCATATGACGGGGAAGGACCGATGCCGTTCTTCACCGAATTACGAGAATTACTGATATTCAGAGTGATTCGGCGGCGATTATAAGCGATGGTATTCGTTGGAATATGCTTGAGAAAACGGTGCAATTTCGAGCTTCAAATGACCCAAGTAGTGAACAATTTAGCATAAGTAAACGAACGGGACACAAGAAAGAATCACCGAAAAATCAAGGGAAACAGAGACGCACGCGGCAAGTCAAGGCGCGCGAATAATCGCAGGCAATCATTATAATGTCAGAAGTTGAAAGAAACATAGCAAGTGTACCAGGCGTCGAGTACACTTGCAAAAATAAATCGGCGGCACACACACCTCGACGGCGTTGAGGGATACCGAATTGGATCCACTTTGTTGCTTGCATTGGAGGAGTCAGGTACGCGGCATGATGGGGATAGATAGCTGGAGATGTCGTAGACGGGGATGACGCTGGTCTTCCCACTCGCTGGACACCCCTCCTGCCTGAAGTAGGTAAATGAACTGCGCGACGGCGGGGACCTGAAAACATACAAGAAATGACGTAAAATGAAGGTCAGTGCGGGGGAAGATCTGGGAAGATGGAGACGAACCAGTGGTACCAGAAACACAGTCTACACTGTCCGATTCAGCAAAGAAATACACCACATACGGTACAGTACATCGCGGAGGTCAGGCAGCGCAAGGTAAGCAGTATCCTGTCCAGTCCGATACGTCTCACAAGAGAGACGCTCTGAACGCCGTTCGGTATGAACGACTCGGACATGGAAGGGACATCCGCAGGCGAGTTGCTGCGTTTAGCGCGTTTGATCCAGACTGCATCCCACCGCCCAGGCCGTCTAACCAAGGGATCTTCAGCGAAACTTTGATCGACCCAACGGTATTGGTTCGGATGAGGCCGGAAATCCAGGTCTCATCACGTCCAAAAATTCTTGCTCCTTTTTAAAGTTCCACGTCTGGCCCTAGCAAATTACAATTTCTTGGGACCAGTTCCTCCCGAGCTCACTGATCTGACGGTTATCCTGGAAGCGATGACTGCAAGATGCCGTGACAAATGCTGGATCATTCAGCTGAAGGAGGACGATGATTTTTCAACTCCAATAACCCAACGAGGTGTTAGGGGCCATGTTATTGTTTATCCACAACGACCGTCTGATATTGCCAAAATATTGCCTCCGTCTATTGAAGAGGTTGTAACTATGATCTGCATCATTTTTGTTGGCACAAATCGTCCGACGGAGGAATGGCTGCAGAAAAAGGCAAAACCGCTGACAATGCGCAAGGAAAAAGTTATGGCTACTGTGGATTGGCTTACAGCTCTTTGCGGTACAACAGGCGCGGCCCGTTTTTTTTTCTGTTTTGGCAAGTTTTCACGAGAACAGCTGCCCTGAGCTCAATTCTCAACCGTTTCGCCTCAAAATAAGCTCATTCGATTCGCATTGAGAATCCACAGTGAATGGAATACCGGTATTTTTGATCCTTTTATGTAATAGAATTTTTCCGGAAGGATTTCGTTTTGAGTAGGACATCTGTAGCACTCGGAATCTTGGCTAAATGGCTTGCACCGCTTAGCGGAGTTGAATTTTGCTGGGCGGGCGTGGCAGGCGTGGCTTTTGAAGCCAAAGGCTTCGCTTGTGCCCGTCCGTGAACAGCAGGAGCGACAGCAACCGCGTTAACAAGACTGGGAACCTTAAGCTGTTCAATATCCCCTGCAGAAAGGGTTCACACGCGTCGAGTGGGTGTACTCGAGCACGCGCTCGCACGACTCGTCCGGGGAGACGGCGGTGCCGAGGTAGTCCATCATCTGCCCATATTCGTCGCGATAGAACGTATTAATATTCATGCTCAACGTGAAAATTTCTCGACAAAGCCAACCAAAGTACGAAAAGCCGCTGGCGCGAAAAAGTCGAGATTCAGATCATGTCCACTGTTCTGCAATACCACAAGCTCAAAGCTCTCCGCTGCCGGCCACAGCACGCCCTCAGCCGCACTCAACGCTGCGACGTCCTCACACCGCTCGTCTGCGCAAATAAACTGGTCAGCCGCCCCGAGAACTTTGGCGACGCGCCCGGCGTAGTTTTGCGCGGCAAGCGACACTACACCCGTTTGAGCAAGCATGCCTATGGACCCGACGTCGCGTGTGAACGCGTCAAAGAGCTGCATGCGCGGCGAGAATGCGGCGGAGTCGGCGGGGTAGAAGATACTGCGGTTGGGGGCGGTGATGTATCCCGGGTCGAGCGCGCTCCAGCGGAGCGGGGTGTCGTCGCGGGCTGAAGGGATGAGGGACGAGGGAGCTGCGGGCGCCGCCCCAGCGTCGCTGAGCGCAGACGTGAGGATGAAGGCGGCGAAGGGGGAGCGCGCGCCGTCGACGATGGCGGTGAAGGTGAGCAGGCCGGAGCCCGAGCTGTGCCCGATACCGATGATCGTTGTGAAGGGCGGCACGCCCGGCAGGAGTGATACAGTTTCAAGGTGGTGCGCCAACCGCGAGATAGCGGCTGCTACAGTGGGGTACTGCACGTCCGACGAATTGGCGGGGCGCGTGCTCAGCCCGACGCCGACCCAGTCAATGGCTAGCGAGGAGAGGCCGCGGTCACAGGAGAAGGCCGTGTAAGAATAATTTTGGAATTCCTCCACTGACGGAGACCAGTATTGGTTGGTATATGTGATTCCGTGCACAAGAAGCTGCAAAAGACCTCGAGTAACAAACGAAGATCAAAATCATTCATGATCAGGCCTGTGGGCGCGAGTTTAACGCACCTGGGTTCCTGGTGGACATACTCTCCGGCTGACAGAAGACTCCATATATGTTGTACATGTCGTCCACACGGCGTAAACTGCTTGAATTGCTTTTCAGGCCGGCAAACACATCGGTCGGGTCCTTGGGGACGAAGATATCCACGTGCACTGGGACAAAGACCGGGGAACAGTTACAGGATGCGCCGAACGCGATGTAGAAATGGAATAGTACCACGAGTGCAAAGAGGAGCATAGTACCTGGAATTTCCCCACGGCGTAGCTCCTTATATTCACAGAAAACGGATGCGATGCGGAAGTCCGCATTTCCACAATTAGACGTTGTTCGTAAGATTGTTCCGTGGTTGAGTAATGGGCATGAGAAAAGAAGACAAGTTCAAACTTAAAGGAGAAGGCAGAACAACCGCCTATGATACCAAGAACTCACGACAAAATGGGTTACAACGCAGATTTGATCACGCTCTTCGACTATATTGGTCTGCCGAAGTAAGGCCACCCCTACATAAATGGAACACATTCCGGCTGTTCTGTCCCAGCTTGGAGACACACAGGCTGGAGGTAGAGTTCATTACCGAAATTCTCTGGTCCGACAGGATCAATCCAAGATTCAGTTCGGAACTCTTGATTTCTCTGGGCATTGCCCATTGTAATTTCTCCGATGATCCTGTGTTAGAGTGTGAGTTCAATATTGATTTTGCCTTGACCGTTCTAATGACTAGGTTATACCCGGCCACCACGTACCTTCGTTGCACACCCCACTTAGGTACCAATATTAATCGAAAACTTCATGTCCCAAGTAACATATCATTTGGTTGACTTCCGATTCCCTATGTCCTCCCAGAAAATCTCGTCCTCACATTCCCCCGTTCTGACCCAATGGGACACCCCAAAATGCGTAGGTCAACGGGTTCAACCGATTAACCCTGCCACACGGCTCGTGTTTGTACTTAAAAAATAACTGTTTGCCCGTCGGCTGCGGGTTTGGCTCAGATCCCAGGTCTATTCTGGACATCAAAATACACTTCCTCCCCAATCCCCAGCTCAAGTGCCCCATTATTGACTCCTATACGAATTAATTTCTTACCGGCTCCAAAAGACCGCTAATCCCGCACTCCTGATCTTTGGGCATCTTCAAAACAAAACAAAAAATAGCCCTCAGTACATTTTCTATACGCAAATGTGGTTGAATATGGTCATTTCCAGCCTAAAACCACAATATTTCACCCAGAATTAGGTGAGGAAACAATAATTCTCCAAGCGGCGACTCAAAAACCTACTGCGCTCGCCGCTTCCCGCCGTGCTAGGCGGCCCAAAATCGCGCCTACTTAATGACGTCATGCCATTTTAGAAGATCTCTGAGATCACCGATCCTACTTCTCAAAACATATGCGCCATACACGCTGCTTCATACAACCTACGTCCACCCTATCTCACCCTGCGTTGTCCTGACACGCGCCACCGTCTCTCCCACATGCGCTCACCCCCTGGAACATCCCACCACCTTGCCACCACCTACTCATCTACCTTGCTCCCTCGCGACCAAACACAGCAATGTACTGTACTATTAAATTCAATTCGTCAAGGGGTGTGACGCGTGACCCAAAATACCATATCGTCAATTCGTCAAGGAGTCTCCAGCTGCGTGAGCACGGCAGACATTAGAGCCCGAACTTCGGTTTCGACTTTTCTAACGGCAACGATGAGTATGAAGGAGGTGAGAACAGAAATGAATGCCCAGGATTCAAGGAAGTAGAGCGAGTCCGCGGAATGGATATTAATTATTGGGCTTCCAGAGTTGATGCTAATTAAGTAGCAAACGCGGGGATATTGAATACAGCGCGCCGAGGTAAGTATCGCGTGTGTCCCAACTACAGTATTGCTGCATATTGCTCGTCGAATACAAAAGCAAGTGGATGGCGAGGTCTCGGAGGGCAACAGATTTGAGACCAAAATATTCCAGCGTACACCGCCGTTTGAAACAGATGTCTCTGAAATGTTTTCGGCTCGATGTTTGACAAATATTTTCTCCGACATTGTTAGGACATTACGAAGTCAATCACTCGAGGCTTTTTTGAGAACAATATTTTGAAACTGTACGCAACAACATTTTTCAGACATTCACCAATACATTTTCTAACTATAATAGACAGGTTGCGCAGGAGCCACGGAGCCACGAGGTGGCTCTCGGACCGTGCGCAAACCAGTGGCCCCACCGCCAAATTGTGACGTCGATGACTCGTTGGTGGCTCTTTTGAGCCACTCACCTGCTATTTTTGCGCACGGTCCGAGAGCCACCCCGTAGCTCCGTGGCTCCTGCGCAACCCCTCTAATGTCCAATATTTTGCCGACTGCATGCACAATTGTTTCAAAATAGAATAGATTGAGCATCCCACCGATGCGGCGTAGGTTACACAATGTGTGAATAGAGAAATACATGGACCAGGCCGGGCTGGTCAAAAGCTTATACGCAAGCATCCGCAAAGAATTTGGCACCTGGTCGTCGAGTGCGATGCATCTGATTGCATTGCTGTGTTGCAAGACTTGAAGTTGGTTTTGGTATCTGTGATGGTGGGGGACAAGGCAGGGGTGATCACGAGTTCTTGCAGTGCATTTGAGCCGATGAAATTGAAGGAGACCACGAAAGGTCCGAAGGACTTGAGAGAAATGTATTGTGGCACAGAAGCGCTTGACGGCGATTGCAGAAGGATGAGCGACATTTGATTTGAGAACAGCGCCGGGCAGCGAAATCAAAGTTGTACGAATTGCGACTTCGCGTGTGAGGGATTGTTGGAGATTGATTCACTGCGAGTTGCATGCTTGGGGCTTGAAACGGTTGTGCATTCACTACATTTTGATGGCCCCTCGGTCAACTTGGTCCGAGGTCGGCTGAGGTCGGCCGAGGTTGGCAGGGGCCATCAAAATGTAGTGATTGAATAGTGTCGTTCAAAGTTAGCCTTTTCGCGTTCCTTTTCGTGCTCCTTTTCGTCTCCTTTTCGCCATTTTTGCGCCAAAAATGCGAAAATGAAACAAAAAGGAGAACGAAAAGGAGCGCAAAAAGGCCAACTTTGAAACCCCCCCCTCCTGTATTTTCGAGAAGGAAGCCTAGTAGGAGAGTGTTCCTTCTCTTGAACACATTTCGGCAGTAATCGGCAAGGGATCTGCCGTTGAAACTCCGAGCCAGCCGAGCAGGCGATCAGTGCACCTGTGTTTGTCTCAGAACACGCGAGCTGCTCCAGTCTTGTGATCAGGCTCTGCATGTCTCTTAGGAGCTTTATTAGGTGTTTAGCAGGTACTCTAGCAGGGGAGTGGTTACCACCACTGCGAATGGCACTGGACTTTGCGGGTGCCTTTTTATGCGATTTTTTCGGAGAGGTCCAGCCCATGAAATGTATAAATGGTATCCATTAACAATGGGTAGTGGCTAATAGGATAGAGAATGTATGATGAGAACGTATGGAGGGAAAGGACAAAGGGAATCGAATGATGGGATCAGAGTCTGGTGCGGAGTTCCAAATATCGGCAGAAGAAGGAGGACAAGTAGGACGACGAAAAGGAGCATTTTGGCGAAAATGGCCTTGCGAGCTCATTTTCGCCAAAATACTCCTTTTCGTGGTTCCTACTTGTCCTCCTTCTCAGTTCAGGAAGATGAAAAGGAAAATGAAAAGGAGACCAAAAAGGAGACAAAAAGGAGAACTTTGAACGACGCTAATGACAGTGCCTGGAACGCGAGGAACTTTGACGTGCGAGGGATTGTTGAGATGACTTGCAAGTTGCGTATTTAGGGAATGAAACCGTTGCACATTGAATGATGGCGAAAGAGGACAGCAAATAAAGAATTGGGAAAGTCGGTGGCGAAGCAAAGCTTCTTTGGCAGGACGGGTACGGAACAAATCTTGGGAGGAGGACGCGAGAGCAGATCGCGTTGAATCAAGCGCGAAAGGATGTGGCAGCACTCTGTGGACCCTGGAGTGTCGCTTGATTGACTGTAGCGGATCGCACTTGCAGGCAGTGAGAAGGAGCGAGACGAGTGGACGGTGAAAGAAAGAGAGAATGGTTCGTCGTCCGAACATTGACAGTTTTTTGGTTTGATCGGAGGAGTCTGAAAATTCCGTGCCCCGACCTTTCCAATAATTTGGCATGGTTAGAAGACCATGAATATATAGTAGGTCATCCTCATCTTGTTAACTGCGCTCTTGTTGTTTTACAGGCTAATTCCATCTGGAGAGCCATGCACCAATGCCAGACCCAACGGAATTTCAGCTGGGTCTGAGGTCAGGCGAGCACACGGGGTACCACTTGTGTTGGCAGGGTTATAATTGGTCTAGTGTCCAAGTATGAACGGCCCATAAGTATGGTGGATTCAGTATGCTTGTGGCTCAGAGCGTCAGGCAGGGGCTGCCGAATATTTCTTCAAGGTTCAGGCAATATTGCTTAATGTATTGGCAGAACAGTTCCATCAAAATGTGCTGAAAATCCTTGAAAAAACATACAGTAGTATAAATATTTTTCAGGATATTTCTAAAGTGTCTGACCATAACATCTGAGAAATATCAGACTCAAATGGCGGTGTAGTCACTGGTATCAAATATTCACGATCGCGTTTGGGCGGCCAAATCACGAAAATTTATTGCAGCCAAGTGGAAGCGAGCGCTCGAGCCCGCCTTTGCCAGCTAACTTTTACGAGAACACATGGGAGTTCGGAGCAACACCGAAACCTCGAGACGGCGCAGGAGAACGGCTTCGGGAGGGCAGAAGTCTGTGAATTTCGAGAATTTGGCTGTGTGTCGTACAGAAAAATTGCCGTCGTTTATTCAGATCAGTCAGTACCTAGCAATCAATATTCATTCCAACAAAAATTTGGTAGCATATCGGAAGACAAGTGGAGTTTCCGTTCCGGTTGCTCGTAACTGAGAGCCAGTAGAGATTGCGGGAACCATGAAGTGGATCAGCACAATCGTGATGGAAGTTCGAAACCAAGAGACATCAGTGGCAGTGTAACATACTTGAAGCCGAATTGCCACCTGGCTTTCCACTGTTTCTCCACCTTGAACTTGGGATTGCGTGTCAACCAAGATATCCAGTGCGCCCGTAGCCTAGACAACAAAGATCCCAACGTTCGTCGGCTACCTTTATGTTGATGACTTTGTTTTTCTCATTTCTTTGAACCTGCATAGACATCTTCCAAGCTTTTGGCTGCACCCAACCAATAAGACATTTCGAGTAGGTTCACTTGTATCTAAGCGGCACTCGTGTGCCAATGAATCCGGTTTAAGCCCCAACTACGCCCAACTCGCAGTAAAGCCAAAGTAAAGCTCGAACCGAGTCTGCCACCGTTGCGAACCATATCGCTAATATGCTCCCGGGTCTCGAAGCAGATTGTACTCGTGTTGCAAATCTTGAGGCCCAAAGCTGGCATCTCGAACGATCCCTTTCTGCATTGCGAGAAGAGAAAATTCTAGCGCAGGAACAACACGATTCCTATAAATACCCCGTCCTGACATTACCGAAAGAAACTGTCTCCGAAATCTTCATGCATGTCCTGCCAGCCTATCCCAGCTTCCCACCACTTACTGGCTTTCTCTCGCCCACTCTTCTGACACACATTTGTCGCACATGGCGAGAAATAGCTCTGAGCATTCCCGTGCTCTGGAGCGCCACTGGTACATCATACCACGTTGGCATTCCCTTGAAACAAAAACATCATGTATTCGATCTCTCGCTGAAAAGGCCCCGATTCTGACCGCTTTTTTCTTGAAATTGTAGATGGGACGGATGTGGCTGAAATCCATCCAGCGGTGGTCCCTCACCGTGCACGCTGGAAGCACCAACAACTTGAGTGCTCGTCTCTATCCCATTTTCCCATCGTCGAAGGTGTCATGATTTGGCATTTCTTGGCCTCTTTCGTTCGCGCAATTCGCACCGCTCATTGCGGCTCAAACACATCCCCGGGTTATTAGAACCCCCGGGTTTCAGATCAAAACAACCAATGATCGAGGATATTCGGAGCGACACTGTTGCCTGGTCGTTCCTCAAACTCCTATCAAACTACACATCATCGCCAGGGTTATTCTTAACCCCTAGGACTCGAAACGACTTGTCCTCACGACCCCTCTCCGTGGACAGGTGTCTATCCCCTGGCCTACTCCTATGTGTCCAACTGACACTAGTCCCTGGACTCCTCAGTGTCAGGAGCACTGAACCCTATACTCGATCATGATCGCTCTGGCTCCTCACTTGAACTTCTATCGATCATATTGCAACCATGATCATCTTTTGCCCACGATCGTATTTCAACCCCGATCGTATTTCAAACACGATCGCATTTCAACCCAATCGTATTTCAACCACGATCGCATTTCAACCACACCCCTTGCAACTGACATCTCGATCCTTTGATGATCAGTGGAGAATGCATATTCATATGATCGGACCCCTTTGTATTCACAGTATATAAGTAGCAGTAGAATCTCCCTGTACGGTAGATTCTATCTCGTCTATTCTCCGGCCTTACTTTGGCCTTGACTTGACTTGTGTGTGACTTAAGCTGATCTTGCTTCTGTCTGTCTCGTCGCCTTGGGTCCTGTCTCCTCACAGTTGTGGTCGTCGACAGACCCCTGGCCCCTATACTCAACTCTCTCCATCTATCCCTGGTTGCCACAGCCTTCGGGCCCAAGCAGTTCGCTGTCGGAAACTGCTTTCACCAAACTTGCATCCACATGTCGAGACACTTGCCTCCATGTGGATTAGCAAGGCAGACTCTGGCCGGTAACCCGGCGGAGGTCTGCATGGTCATAGAGCAGTGTACCCACAACCAACCGCCAACATGGAACACTGCTAGTGGACTAGAGTTGTGTGTGTCCGAGTACACTATATCAGTATCGGACACTCGTTGCCTACGAATTCTCACTGCAAGCAACACAGAACAGCAACCCGGAATAACCCGGTTAGACCGGGTTATTGCTGCATCGACTGCACACCATTCCCATGGTCCGGGTTCTGGTTCAACTTGCATGGGTTCTTGGCAGATGGTCACTCGCTATTCAATGCAGTGACATCTTTCCCCTCAACACCCGCGCTGGGACTGTGGCCACGTTGGGCTACGTCGCAGTCAGGCTGACCTAAGCGCCGTTGCTGACAGAAGGCCCCATGCATCTACTGCGGCCGACGCCACAACACAAGGTAATGAGGATCCACAAGACCCCGGTCTCAACAGTTATGCCAGAGGGTATGTCCTAGGTTTTCGTTTTTGTCTTCCCAGAACTCAAATCCAAAACCAGATATTTCCTTGCGTGGGTTTCTCGCAACAACATGAGAACGCCTCTCATTTGATGGATAGGCTTTCCGCCCTTCTGGCAGAAGCGACGTCTGATCTGCTGTATCTTCTAGTCGCAGATGACTCCGTCAACTTCATTCATTCGCATATATACAATGTTCGAAACATCGTCGAGGCCTATATTTCCACCGATTCTGAGAATAGAGGTTGTACAGTTACAGCTGCGTTCAGCGCGTACGGCTCTGGGCTATTAATCGAGGGCTTTTAATCCTTTAAACTTCAACCCAGAAACTATGAGGCGGCACCTTGTTCCTGCGTTAGTTGCTGAGGATGTTGGATGCAGTCTCAACATTGCAGGCGTGATTTCCAATACTGACTGGTAGCATGAGAATGGAGTTGTCTCGGCCCAAGGTACTTTATTTATCCATTTGTCACTCGCTGCCAATTTTGAGTGCATTCTAGATAACTTTGCAATTCAACCAGTCGGAAACCTGAATCTCCTGCAAGGCCTCGGTACGGTGTATACAGGCAAGTCAACAAACGCCACGCTGCGTCAATATGTTAGCGACTACATCGCGGTCCAGGTACACGGCAAAATGTATTAAAATGCCCACCGTCTGATGACATTTACTCCAGTTTAATGCTGTTATCAATCTGGCTACCGCCAACGGGGCCAATATCTACGCAGGCTCCTGGACAGGTCCACCAAGTCCGAAAATTTTAGGTGATAATCAAACAACAGGTACGCCTTCGTTTTATTTATTTCTGACGTGCTGATTGCCTACCGATAGCTATTGTTGCCTTGATCAGCGCAATCTCCCTCAAGACTCCGGTCTCCTCATTGCCTTCCTCTTCTGCTTTCCCTTTGCCGTCAACCATTCAATCTCCATCTTCTGCAATACACCCAAGCCATATGTCCCACAAACTTGCTGCCATTCTCGGTGGCGTATTTGGAGGACTGGTGATCCGGGGGCTTATTCTAACAATTAATGGTTTTTATGCAGCCGGCAAACCCACACTCCAAGCTTCATTCCCGAACCATTCATCCTACCCGTAGTCGATCCATTCGTGCCACAATCACATTCTTTTCCGAATGCATTATGCCACAGGGAGAAACTTGGTGACTGGGGGAATTCGCTGCCCTCTCCTGCTCGTCCAGGAGTGGCAACAGAGGGAGAAGGTTCATCCCCAGTTACCTCGGGAAATATTGACGGACCATCGGACCACAATACTGTAGAAATGTGCCGGCAGCGGTTCTCCCGATGGAGCATCCTCGTACAACTATTGAACCAAAGGCTGCAGAATCGTCGGTGGGACGAAGGGGAGACGCCGCCGGATTATTACCATGAGCAGTCATCCTGATAGGTATGTCCGCGACCTTTGACGACTAATGATCAGTAACAATTATGTGTGTATTTCAGGATGTTCTTTGTTGTTCCTCATATCGTATTGCACAATCCTCTTCAAGTTCCCCGCGCTCAATGCGTTCATTAAATTTCCCCAACGGAAAATGAACTTCAATAGTCGGCCATGATCGGGTAATTCAAGTTGAAAATTTTGCGTCCAGTCTGTTATCTTGTTTGATTCTTTAATTCAAGCAAATTCTTAGCGAACGATGCACAATGCAGCTGCTAATTGACGCGTTACGTCTCACGATGCCACGTGTCTGTTGTATTTCTGTCAATCCATCAGAAGCCATTACGAGAAAGCCGCCTGGCTCAATCTTAGCGCTCGCAATCTCTGGGCTAACGTGCACTGCAATTTCGAGTTTAACAGCTTTCGCAGTGCGGGGAAAGTGCGGAAGCCTCGTGCCTCGCGGGGTACAACAGCACATCTCTTCCTTCTCTGCAATTTGATTTCAACAGCTTTCGCAGTGCGGGGAAAGTGCGGAAGCCTCGTGCCTCGCTGTGCGCGCCTCTTCCTCCTCCTCCTACCTCCCCCCTCTTGCCTCCCTGCTCCCTAGTTCTCTTGCTGTTCGACATGTCTTCGATAATGCGTCGCACCCGCTCGACTAGAATCACTCCGATGCCTTCGCTGCGACGAAGGTCACTCTCAACGCAATCCAAGCGTCTGCGGACGTCTTTCCGCCTCTCAAATCCGCCGTATCCGCTGTTATCGTGCTCTTGGAGCTCAGGGAGGTGAGCCTTCGGATTCAGCACGTTTCTCAAGCTGTTTGCTCACGGAAAATTGTATCGACCGTGCAGAAGGCCAAGTCGAATAAGAAGGGATGCGAGCACATCGCAAAGCGCTCTGCACAACTTGTGCAGGATATTTGGAGGCAAACAAAAGATTTCGGTGTCGCACTGCCAGCGGAGGTGGAGGAGAGCGTTGTTCAGATCGGAGAGTATGTGCCTGCTCCTTATACTTAATATTAATATTGACCTGGCTTGCAGGTTGTTCATCGAGATTGAAAAATTCTTCGAAGAGCTCACAAGGAGAATCTTTGGGAACGACTTGCGCGCCAAGATCGTAACAAAAGCCAAGTCGAAGAGTATGGAAGATTACTGGACGAGGCCATGTTACATTTCAGTGTGCGTGTCTCCCTTAATGTCAATGTTTCAATTGCGCTGAAATAAATTCCGATATCCAGATCAACCTGGAATTAGGTGCACATCGGTTACATCTGGAATTGGCTGCCGCCGAGCAAAAGAGGCACGCCGCTGTGCTGGCTGTCTCGCAGATGAGCGAATCTGAGCGTGTGGTGCGTCAAATACTAGATGTGCTTTACCGCTAATTGACGAGCTATCTCTGGCAGCAGCTCCTCACACAGATACGCGGTAAAGTGCTGTTCGTTCATGCAGGGTCGGTATCTGACTGTGATCTAGGGGACGTCCATATGGGGAAGCATGCGGTCATATGCGCCGTTTTTTTTTTTAGATCACCCAACAAAATTGATCTAACAATTTACATAACAATGTGATATTCGTCTACGCAGAAAATGCTTAGGTACGGATACCTCGACGAACCCAAATGGGATAGGAAAATATCGTAAGAGTCGTGATAGTCGTGATCATGAATGCCGCTTGAATCCTCGTTGCCCATGCTCCTTCCGCCGCATCGGTAGTATTTATGTAACGTGATAATAATAAAACTATTTTTACCGTCGGACCGGATAAATCAAAATCTTGAGCTATGTCGTTTGGCGGTAGGTTGTGTATTCATGGTCGTTGCATGGTGTAGAATGACTGTAGACAAACTGCAGAAACGGATCATGGCCTGACGTTGCGTGAGTGCACCGCCACGTCTTCCACTTCACTCCAACCGTCAACTTGTGCTGCTCGCGCCGTCGTGCAGTTCGTTGGTTAGTGCATCCTCTCTCGTAACCCAGATGAGCTCCCTGAGCAATTCCCTCGCTCGGATCCGACTACCATCTTCCCGTCCAGTCAATCCATTTTGACTTTGTCCAATCCGGCGTCGTCTCCCGTACATCCACCGCCCGATGACTCCCTAATGTAATACACCAGCGCTGGAGTCCCACCCGGCGGGCAGATATATCCGCGCCTTCGTCCAATGCCAGTTCTACTCGTTTTCCCTCTCTGCGCTGCGCAAGAGTATCAGTGCGTAAATATTTATTATCATACTGTACCCGATAATCCCTAATCGTTATCGTCAAGATTTAGGTCCAGTCGCTCGCCTCGATCTGTTAACCAGCCTTTGCATTGCACGGGTACGTTATTGTTCCTTTGCTCGTATGATCCAGTGTCTGACATCGAGTAGATATATTTACCGCGCCGCCGCCTGATTCATCGCTGCTGCGTTATTTACCCGTGGTCGTGTTCCTCATCACGTCTGTACCTCGCGGATACACCTCCCATGCACGACAGCGCACCGGAGCCAACGCCGCCGTCGTCAATCCTGCAAATAGACCCTCTTTCGTCACATCCAGCACCTTATGATACCCAGAGGCCGAGGCACTCTCCGCCGTCGACCCTTGGATGACCTTCGTCAGCGCACGCCCACGATGCGCGCATCGACCCCGCACACGCATCTGCACATCTGCGGCGGCGTCCCTCAGCACCGCCGCCGACGCGATGCCCGCTCCTACCACCATCGCGCTCGTCGCCCGCACCGCCGCATAATCGACGCGCAGATCCAGGACGACAAGCGCCTTGCTTCCCCCACCCCGCACGCCTCCCATTCAAGCGCGGGGTCTTGCAGCCACATCATCGCCCAAGACGGGCAGAGAACTCAGCACCGCTCCTGGCAGCGTGCGCATGATCAGCCCGGAAACTCGCAGGCGACGCCCGCAGCCTGTGCGGATTTCGTGGAAGCTTTTGGATTGCAGGAGATTCAGACGCGCGCTGGTGTACCTTCGTCCTCACAGCGGGGGAGAGAGTCGTAGCGAGTCCGTTATCAGTGGGAAGTGTAGGATGTTAGCCGCGCGGGGATAGTGGTATGTTCCCTTCCCCCCCTCATCTTCTCGCGCTCATCCATCCTTAGCTTCTCTTCATAGTCAATGCTCTTGGAGTGTGCAATCCCTCTCCGCTCTCGTTCTCCGCTACACTGCCCGCCTCCCTCGTTCTTCCTCCTCGTCCCCGCCACCTCGACATCCAAGCCGTAGATGCGGGGGACGACCCGCGAGCAGATGCGTCATCGGTGCCGGCGCTGGTGGCGGATGAGTAGGCAGGAGATCGTCTGCGACATACGACAGCTGGGTACCCCGCCCAACGCACGCACGCGCCGTCGCGCGCTCCCTCGTCGTCCACGCTGCAGCAGCCCTCCCCTCCCCTCGATGCGTCCCTACGCCCCGCCCACCCGTCGTCACGGCACCCTCGATGTCCTCCTCCTTCCTGTTGTACCCATCCTCACCTCTTCCTTCTCGCCCAGCTGCTCTACATCCCCGCGGGTCATTCTGGGGGGCCGGGAACGGCAGCGTACGTCGGATATCCAATCCCCCACGTCCATATGTTGCCCATCGCACGGAGGATGTCGACGTTTGTAGTCACGACGTCCAGCCCGCCGCCTCCTCGCCTCTTGCTCTCCCGCTCCATATGTGCCCACGGGAGACGTAGGGGAAGAGAGAATGGAGACGCTGCCTCATGGTCCCCACTGCGCTGGCTTTCGTGCCGAGGTCCAAATGCGCGCGCGCGAGACGGGGAAGAGTGGATGAAATCGCCCTTTCATTCACGACACCCCCTCCTCGTAAGCGGGATGTGGATGGGGTCGAGGATGGAAATACAGACGTTTTGTGCACGCAGTGGATTCTCCGCCCCGCGCAAGTGCTGCTGCCTCGGCGTATTGTCTGCACTTACGCTCCTCGCGCCTTCCTTCCCGCCACCCTCCCATTCGTACCCAGCGTCGGGCCATGTACGGTACATGAACGCGCGCGATGGATTTCCCATCCAATTCATGCGCGCTCCTCGGCTCGTCTTCGCGGAGGGCGGGAGGCGGAAGGAGGGAGTATATGTGTATACGCGGCGTCATATCCGCGCTCAGATACCCCGCCTCGTGTACGCACGCTGTTCGGCCCAGCGGCGCAGAGGACCCTCCATCTCATCGTCGCAAAGGCCTCGCCCCCTCACCCCCGCCGCGCTGTCTTTCGTCCCCGGCGCCGGGACATGTGCGGGGCGGGAATGCACGACAGCTGCTCCTCCTATTGCCGCAGCGGAATCCTCCTCGTCTCCCCTGCGTGCTGCCTTTCGTGCCCGAGGTGCGCATGCGCTGCAGACGCAGGGTGGCAATGGATGCGAAGTGCAGTCCCATATCCATATCTGCGCGTGGATTCCCCGACCCCCACTCCCGCGCTGCTCTGCTGCACACCGTTGCGAAGGACGCGCGCGCCTGCAATCACGTCCTCCGTCTCCGCACGCCCTTCGTACCAGCCGGTCCAAACATACGGGAGGCGGAGGGGTGAGGAAATGGAAGACACCGACGCTTCCGCGAGTAGCGCTCTCCTTGGTGTGTCACCTATTCCCGCTCAATCTTGTGGACTGACGATCCGTCCTAGATTCAAATGCGGGGTTTCTTCCCATTCGGTTGATGGTCGTTGACCCATATCGTACAGCGGCGGGGGTGAGCGGGTAGAAAGATTTGGTGTGTCTTGTCTTTTCTTTACTACGGGAGTCGATACTGAGGCTTGGCATTCAGGATCATCTTCTGGCCCATATTCACTTTATGTGATCGGGCTTTCGTACGCTATACGTGGTGCTCTCGGATTTGCGTATTTTTGAAGGATATGCGTGTTTGGTATTGTTATTCTCAGACGCCAACGCCGTGCGTAACTTTGATGAATGTTGTGGCTCTTGCGCTTTCGCCGGCGCCTTTCCGCTCCTTCGCTTCTCAATGACCTGCTTATCCCGCTCTTCTCGCCGATGCTCGATTGATTCTACGTCCGCTATTTAGTTTCTCGACCTTCACCTTCGATTTGAATCCTATATTTTTCCTTTGTGACTCCGAGGCTCCGACCACGGCCTTCGTTTTGCTACATTCGTCTTGGCTGTAACATTCCTCACTGTTTCAATGGATTATTGCTTCCATTGACCCCCTTCCACCCCGGACGCGCGATTATTGCCTTTGCTTTTTGAGCGTCCTATGCAGCGTATTCCCTTGCTTAGCTTAAGAAACTCCGATTTTCCCGAAGCAACGTCTTTTCGTCGGTCAAGTGATCCCTCAGGGCGATAAGTGATTGATGAAAATTTGAAGGGCTGATTCGGCGTATTGTAAAATAAAGAAAAAACCTGACTGCAATGAATTAATAAACTTGTTCGAACTGAATGACCGAATATCCTGCTTTGATCCCGGCATATCTTCTTCGGGTTAGGCGATCATAATTCTCGCGAAAATAAAACCCTAACCGCCGCCAAAAGAATTCGAAGGCAAGTTCACAAAGGACGGCCTTTTAGTGATTTCCCAACCAGTGATTTCTGCTTCATTTCAATCCTCTAGGATGCGCTTGCAGCAGTCAGTTGCTTCAAAGCGACAATTTCCCTTGCCTCACCCTCAAATTATTAACATTGAATCCGCGCTCAGCAAGGCTTGTTCCATTCACTTCTGTTGTTGCAGGAAAACCGGAAATTTACCGAAGATCAACTTCAAACAACGTATTACGGAGAAATTGGGCAGTGAATGGCGGCCTAATGCTGTACAAATTCACAGGCGGGCCCACCGTAACAAATCTACACTGCCAAAAATTAGACTAGTTCTGTCTCCCATTGTCCCGCGCCAGACCATTGATTCAGACTACAGCGTGGACGTCAATGTTCTCTTTGACCGTGTGATATATCGTGGTTGTTATAATTGAATTGCGAGGGATAATTCAACTTCAAGGCTCTTTTTTCTCATTCTCTTGGTTTGTGTCCAGCTGCGCAACTGGCGGAAAACGCCACGCAGGAGAACATGAAGGCATCGTTTTGTCTGAAATCTCGCGCACTGCCAAGGTGCACCTTTTCCATAGTCTTCCAGAATTTGAAACTGACTCCGTTCCAGATCTTCGATCCTGGAAAGCTAATCAACGAATACCTTCTTTACAAGGTATATTGTACAATTTCCGTCCGCCGAATCTCTTACAGTGACGTACCCAGGCCCCAAACGCGACCGTTGTTATGTCGCATGTGGTCGCATGACGATGAATGGTCCGAAATCCCGGGAGATGTGTGTATTCCCAGCCTCTATTTATCGTAAATCCCTGAAATGCGGACGGCAGGACTTCGAAATTACAAGCCCAGCAGATTTCTTCAAACGGCTGGATGACCAGTTCACCATCGCGGAAAAAGACGGTGAGCGTCGAAAGCCTGCTTCACTTGATGCCCTTGATCGTAGACATCAGGTGCAATTTTTCTTGTGCCGAAGTCATCACATTAGGGGAAGTCAGAGTTGGCGATTCTGCATCGATTCTGATTTCGATTCTGATCCGATTCTAAGTCGAGAATCGGCCAAGAATCGACGTTTTCAGAATCGGCCAGAATCGCAGTTCCTCCTCCAGAGGAGGAACTGCCTCAGAATCGCTTCAAGAATCGACCATCTCTTGCACTCGATCATGACTTAGCAGGTTGTCCATATTACATAATTAAATATATATTGACTCGAAATCTTTTTACACTTGTCGCTACCGTTATACCACTACTTTACCTCTCTGCCCTCGTACTCTGGCTCGTCCTCATGGGTCGGTCGAAGAAAGCTCCTCCCGGCCCACCTAAGCCAAAATCCACCCGCAAAAAAACCCTCACCGTGAAGGCCAAGGCACAGAAAAAACCGACCAAGAAAAACAAGGCTGGTGCCAGTGAAGATGAGAGTGACTCCGAGGGTGACTTTGAGGGTGAAGATAACGAGCTGGAGGACACTAAGCTGGGTATAAAGGGCATCTCCGTCGAGTAAGCAAAGGGCTTCGCTGTAAATACGATGCTCGCTGACTCTTCCTCGGTCAGCTGGAGCGACGTAGCCCTCAGCGAGCAACTTATTGCGTGCATCGTGGAGAGCCGAGACATCAAGCGCGCCCTCTTCCCACCTGTCGGTCCGAATGCATCCACCTCTAACGGCGGCGGCAAAACCAAGGTGGCCGCGCATTGGCAGCTCTGTGTCCTTCTTCTAGGAGACAACCCCAAATACAAGGATGCTATCGAGGCTGCCACGACGCCCAAGGAGCAGCTGTCATGGGCAAACAGAATCAAAAACCGCCTCAGAACGTGAGTCTTTGCCGCGTATGACGCCGCCAGAGCATTGTGCTGAATACAGATGCAGAATGGGCAAGACAACCCGGGGTTATATCGAGGAAATGGGCCAAACCGGCGCAGGGATCGAGCGCGCAGACGATATCGACACCACTGTCACCAACAGCTTTACGACGAAATGGCGTATGTACGCACCTGGAAATGTCGCACTACATGCTTATTCCCTCCATAGAGAAGATCGCCAAGGAATGCCCCTGGTTCTTTGACATGCGCGACCTCATTGGCCAGCGCCCCAACCTTGTTCCCGTCGGGCTTGGCCACAGCGACAGCGCCTTCGACCCGGATGTGATGAACCCGGCCCCACCCCCATACGAGTCCTCCTGCGAGACTACCGGTCTAGAGAACACCATTGACGACGACATGAGTTCCAATCATCACGAAGACCTCACCTTGTCCGAGATTGATGCTGCAGACGACTTCGCCTCGTCTGCAGATTACGACGAGCTCCAGTCAGCCCCTATCGACGACGAGTACCGGCCGTCGAGCCCCAGCGGCGATGACTCCTCACCGAACACTGATCTCGACGCGAAGGACGAGGATGCGGATGTCGATGAAGTAAAGTCAGTGCCGAAGGGAAAAGGTGTGGTTAAGCCTCGCAAGACGCCTGCAAATCCTGGACGGACCAAACCCGCACCCGCTGTCACACCCGCTGCTGCCCCCAAAGCATCGAAGAAGGGCAAGCTCACCGAGTTCGCAGAAATCGCGAAGACGGAGGAGGTCACACGCCAGAAGGAGCTAGACTTGGCGGCAATGCGAGTGCGGCAATCGATGAAGGCACTGGAAGTCAAGGGCCGCCTCGCTGAGCAGCGGGAGGAAAGACGTCGTGTGGATAAGGAGGCAAAGCGGGAGGAGAGGCGGGCCAAGCTCAGGATCAAGCAGATGAAGCTGGAGCATGCCCAAGAGCTCCGTCTGTCTCGCATTCATGCCGCTGGCAGTTCTCACACATCCCACGCTGCCAGCTTCTTCGACAGCGACACCCGCGGCGTTGATTACGGTTCATCGGAATATGCCCAGTCCGACGCCGACTCGTATCTCGACAGCCTGGGATCCATGAGCGCCGGACCCTCCACTGCTACCACATCTTTCGGTGACAACATGCAGTCGGTGTACCCGTCGATGCCTTCCCTTCCTCCCTTCGACAAATTCTGACGGAGCATTGCTACTCTCACTGTCCCTACTCGGCCTTTCCGTTCTTTTTTTGAGTTGATTGCTCCATTAACTGTCATTACTCGGTTGTCATACTGTCCCTGCTCATCTACTTCGTTACTGGTCTACTGTCGCTACTCGGACTTTACTTGGGCTTGCGGGCCATTGCTGGCGCATGGCAAAACTCGTCTGGCCTCCGGCCTTTTTCATATATAATTGAACATGGACAACTTCAATTTCAATTACTGAGTTGTCCCCAAAAACAATATCCTCAATCCATCGGAGTACTGCGCCTGCCTAAAAATTTCACGCCTTCGTTGAATCCAAAAGTGTACTCAGTCCTCGGAGTGCTGTGCCTGCTTGAAAATATCACGCCTTTGTTCAATCCAAAAGAAGTATACTGAATCCCTCGGAGTGCTGCGCCTGCTTGAATATTTCACGCCTTTGTTCAATCCAAAAGAAGTGTACTCGATCCTCGGAGTGCTGCACCTGCTTGAAAATATCACGCCTTTGTTCAATCCAAAAGAAGTATACTCAATCCTCGGAGTGCTGCGCCTGCTTGAAAATTTCACGCCTTCATTCAATCCAAAAGAAGTATTCTCAATCCTCGGAGTGCTGTGCCTGCTTGGATATTTCATGCTTCCGTTCAGAAATATCCCGAATCCCACGGATTCCGGCACCTGCTTGAAAATATTATGCTTTCTGTAAGGATTGTTGACCTTACAGAGGGTTCGTCGCACGAGATAAGCCTGGCGAGTTCACAATCGGTATGTTGTGGAATAGACTCTTGTCGAGATGATCAATTCTTAAGAAATCTGCTCGAAAGACGGATATCCGTACTCTCTAATGAGCAAACCTCAGTCCCTAGCGAATATTCGCGATAAGAGAATTGAATATCCTTTCAAGAATTACTCAAATCGTAAGGGCGTGAAATTTGTAGTAATATTTGTGAGGTTCGTGGATTCGTTGCACAAGTGACTAGCTCTTGCTCCTATCAATGCCTCGGAACACGTCAACGAGGGTTGGAAGCGTATGAGCGTTTAGTTGTGGTTAAGTGTAGTAGTTGTCACGTGTATGTACTGACTAACCTACAGCTATTGAATACAACAGTATCAAACAAATTCGTAAGTGGGCTAATCATAGTAAGCAAAATCAAAAATTTATATCGACGTGTCCGCAATCCTTACACTTTCGTTCGCACTTGTGTATGCCTCCTCTCATGTAAGGAGCCTAAATCTTAAGCCCAAGCGACGCGCTGACTTCGAACAATGTGTATTGTGGAAGTACTGCACGTAGTGGTATGGGTAAGAAAAAGACTAAAGAATGGTAAATAAAGTGTCCAGTATTTGTACCAAGAAGCGTCGTAAGTGATCGGAACCGGGTGACCCCGGGGTGTACCATTCCGTATAGAACCGAACCCTAACATCTCAATCAACAATAAAAAACACCAATCTTTCAGTGTAATAGCGCTGAGCCTGACTAAATCTCGAGGCACTCATTCAGGATCCTGGATTCAGAACGAAATTGACCCAGTCTCAATCCCTTAGAATGCTGCGCCTGCTTAGTGCCTGCTTAAAAAGTTTGAGGCTATCACATGGGCTTTTTAACTGGATTTAAAATAATTCAAAATAATCACTCAGAATACGATTAGCATTTCGCGAAACGCACTCAGGCTCGTGTCAGATTTGTTTATTCTGATGAATTATGAGACTTCTGATCCCTAATAATACCTATGGCCGTACCTCACTCTACAAAATCTCCGAACCCAACTCGAAATGATAGTCTGGAATCCACTGTAATAACCGATCACAAACTTCAACTAATCAACTACCAAGCTATGGCCATTATTGTACCATTTACCTGGTTCAGGTGAAAAGGATTACTGCGGCAGCCTGCAATACCTGATACACGGGTAAATTCCCCTCTCTGTTACTCCCAACCTGAATGCTCCGGCTGGCCGCTTTTGAACGCGCCTAGTTTCAGGAAAATCGAATGAGAACTCAGCGAGAAATGAGGATGGCAATCTGCCCTATTAAATTTGCTCTTTATTTACAAAATGATTGGTACTAGTCAGGATAAAACTTCCAAAAGCGGACACATCATATTTCTGTACAAGGTTCATCACTAAAAACAGCGGTCAAACAAGTTCAGGGATTTGATTAATTTTGATGAGGGCCCAAATTTTTCTTTGCCCAGTGTCATGTCTCCAAAGTGTTTGGAGACAGGATAGAAAATCAATATCTAAAACGCACCTTTAGAAAAACTAACATATGAAAAGAAATGCTAGTAATCAATCAAATTACTAGTACCGTACAGCCAAGCACAGCCTCGCAATAATTAAACAAATGACATCATAGTGCGCATAGTCTTGTATTAATTAAAACTACTCCACAAAATGATGTCATACAGCAAAACGACTCCATAAAAAGTGGAGCCATACAAAACGACACCATATAATTTAATTAGCTAGAAAATGTATATAAACCCCTGCATGTACCATAGAATATATATATATACACACACCCCTTTCTGACACACTACGCACGCACGAACCAGGTATTTCTGACACACAACATATCAGTTATATCTACCCCTACGCACGATTCACGCTCTAAGTTTACTAGCCGATCATGTACAACCGCCAGTACACTTAACCTTATGCACGATCCAGATATCACTGACACACGACGTATCAGTTATATCTACCCCTACGCACGATTCACGTTCTAAGTCTACTAGCCGATTCATGTAAAGTCCGCCGGTACACTTAACCCCACACACGCCATGTTCTAGCTTACCTGCTGATTCACGTATAGTCCGCACGTACGCTTGCCCCACGCACGTTCACGTATTGAGTATTTCTGCCGATTCACGTATAATCTGCACCTATACTTACCCCCACGCACGATTCACGTTTCCTGATTACTTGCCGAATTACGTATATTCTGCCAGTAAATTCTCTACGCACGCCACACTTCCTTTGAATATTTTCTACGCACCCATCCGCTTAGTTCATATTCGCCTCCCCTTATTCCACGCACACTTTCCTAAATCCAGCTACGCTACCGCAGGTCTCCCAGAAAGGAAACTTGCACTATATTTAGCTGAATTTACTCCTTTTCATTTATTCCCTCCCCTGACTACCCTTTTGCTGAGTCTTCCGTTTAATCGGTAAATCTCAGAAACTCACACCTTGACATTGAAAATCGAACTTGTGAGAAACACCTGAATAAAGTCACTTCCGGTGCACCTCACGTATTACCACAAATACAGCTGACACCAGATAGGAGTTCAGACAGACCACATAAGTCAGGGTGGCTGGTTGTACAGTATTTCAAAGGCGTGCAGAGAACTGTGTTGCCGTTGAGCCTCAGAACGATCAATGTATGGTCAATAATGCAAGCCCACATTAGTGTGGCATGAAATAGGCCGGAGGCCTAGTTGACGGAAGTAAATTACCGGTGGATCTGGAGGGGTCCTATTTAACCTAATTTACCCGTGTAAATTACGGTCAAGTAGACGGGTCCCCCCAGAAGATTTTTTGCTATTTTACCCGGTTAAATAGCTATTTTACAGTGCTAATTTACCGTATTTTACCGGTCAATTTCCCCAGCTGCTCCACTCGTCTTCCTTGGGGGCGAAGCTGTCTGCTGCAGCTTTCAAGCTCAGGCGACCGCCTTCCATTCTGAGTTCCCTGTCTGATTTGCCGGTGTCCGACACTTCGCTCGCACCTTCCACGCTGTCGGCCAGGATGTCCAAGTACTGTCTGATGTCGAACTCGGCCGCAAGGTCAAATTGTCGATTTGAAGTGCTCCGGAGGTCAGGAAGGCCGTCATCGAGCCAGCTCGGGCCATCATGTACTTGGTCAACCGGCTCGAAGGTTGTTTCCGGAAGCTCAGAATCAACTGAAGGTTTGTCGGTATTCGGCGTGCCGTGAATTGTTGCTCGAATGTCGCGCCAATTGACTGTGACTGGCTTGCTGGGTCTTTCCTTTACAGCCGCAAATTAGTACCAGAAAAAGTCGCGTTCAGCGGTTTTGCGAATCCATTCAACTAAACCCCCGGATCGCTAAATGATTGGAGACCGTCGAAATATCTTGTCTGTTCCGATCCTTGGAATTGATCCATGTAACGGTGGACATTGCCCTCTCGTCGGGCATGGAAACGGGATTAGACGAAAATATTTTGACGGCCAGGGCCTACGAGAAAGTCGTAATAAGATAATTGTAAGGCAGGAACATTTGAATGAACCACTCACGGCGAGAATATCTGAGTCATCGCGACTGAGCAGATTCACCCACCAGTCCCGAGGAGATTCATTCGGTTTTCTTTTGCGGTCGAAGGGTTCGTCGCCGTTCAAAAACGCCTTCAGTTGAATTTTTAAGGCTCGAAGCACATCTGTTGGGGCGCGCTGTGCAATATGGGGATTGATTTCCTCCATGGCAGTTCTTGCCTGTTCGACAGTGCTGTCGGGCCGATATTCATTCCCGTATTTCATCTGCAAAATTTTCATCAGACTCAAAACGATTCGCTCTATTAACGGTCGCTGAGGTTTCACTGCGCGTTCCCCCCCGCCGAAAGAAATCGCCACGGGTTTCACAGCAAGTGGATTGGGAGTAGCGAGGATCGAGGCCCCCCGATTGTCTGGAAAATGCTTCAGATACAAATAAAGAATATTTCCTGGCGAGAGATACGTACCTGGATCGAGTACAAACACAGTGAAGTACACATTGGATGACTGTTCCTCCTCAATGAGCTGTGTGAACCGGAAGTTTGCGATACTTCTGATTAGTTCCTTGACTGTCGTCTGGTATTTTGATTTGAGCCCCGTGTTGTCATCTTTCGTGATAAGATCGTTGAACTGAGCAACAACGGCTAACCAGTACAAGTAGACGTCGGCAGGAGTGGTGTCTTTCGACTCGAGGCATTGTATAGCCCTCGCGAATGGCATTAGCACTGCACCAAGTCTGGTGAGGTCTCGCTTGAACTTGTCGGCGTCTTCGTCATCCAAGAAGTGTCTTTGAAGACCTATACCAACGTCAACTGAGTGAACGCGGAAATATTATATAGTTACCTCGCTGTCAATACCGGCCGTGGGGTTACGAACGATGCTTTTGAAGGCTGGAATTCTGCGCAGCGTGGAGTCAAGACTCCAATATATGGTCGCGAAACGCGTCTCTCTTACAGACTCGAGCCCGCGGGAGATGTCCAATGATTTACGAGCCAAATCAAACCAATCTTGTGAATAACTCGAGAGGCTCATGGTCGCAAGAACTTCTCTGAGATCGGCAATGATCTACATAAACCAAGTTAGTGTCGTATTAATCGTACAAACGGGATAGGTGTACCAGCTTGAAAACAGGAATGTTGCAGATGTCTTTGCAAGCGCTATGTAAATTATGGCATGCGTCGGAGAGATCGAAAATACGAGGAAATAGGGCGACGGCCAAGCCCCTTCCCCTGTTTATGTTAGCTGCCTTGTCGGATACGACAGCGCAGAAGCGGTTCTCTCCGATTTTGCGGATCCACTAATATACAATTGTTAGTCGTGAACAGTACAGAAATACAAGATGCTTACCTTCGTGAAAAGCTCGGCAGACCTCGGAGATGGGAAGCTATGATTTCAGTCAGTATACGGCAGCATTTGCGATAGGCACGTATGTACCAGCTGTTTGTGAGCCAAGATCACGGCCGAAGTAGATGCCGTCGCGTCCTTAATCCAGTTCTGAAGACCCAAAGCGGTAGGGTACTTTTCGAGCCAGTATTCGAGAATATCCGCCAACTTCTCGATCGCCGGTCCGCGAGTAGGGATTTTGAAAGTTCCATCATCGTTGCGGCGCCCACCCGTGAATTCCCAGAATGCACTTTCGAGTTCACGGTTCACTGTCGCCTCTTCGCCAATGCTCTGGACCCACTCTCGATCCAGGGAGAAGCTCAATAGGTTGTTGATTTTGTGCTCGGGTTGTTCATATGGCAAGGCCTCGGGAAGTGACTTCATGTAGAGCCTGAGAATTTTGAT
The DNA here is from genome assembly GCA_029378395.1 of Mycena leptocephala. NCBI lineage: Eukaryota > Fungi > Basidiomycota > Agaricomycetes > Agaricales > Mycenaceae > Mycena > Mycena leptocephala. The sequence continues at coordinate 11,502 of JARJLF010001408.1, read as the reverse complement.
TTCTTTCGACATGACAGGCGTGTCGGGTCGCGGACGAAGGTTGGAAAATTCCGTGTCACGCAGCACCTGACTGTGACTTGAGGCGAGTTGCCTAATTAGTTCAGAAATTCTCAGTTGTTTAACTGGTGTTCGCCAACTGTTCCCTCGTCGAAACTGTGGGCTATTTGTCCAAATATTGCTATCCCACTTAGCTCGGCCTATTTGACCCTAATTTACCCTAATTTACCGGCTCTTTTCGACTCCTCCCGCCACCCCGGTAAATTAGCCGCTGATTAACCGGGTAAATTTGCACATGTAAAATTCGGAAGCCTATTTCACGCCACACTAGCCCACATCCAAACTACAGGCCCAACTGTGAGCGGGCCGAGGATCCGCGATAGACAAAGCAAGAAACGGTAATGCAAGCAAATGACAAGTGGCACCACGGTAAGCAAGTACCAAAAAAGGAAATCATATCACGTTTATTTACTTTTAAGGAAAGCATTCCACCACGATGCACCATACGTCACTTTAAAAATCGAGGTCGGTTGGCGCTGACGGACCGGCGTAAAAACGAGTTTAAAAATAAATTTTTAAGACTCGTAATTTATTCTTCGCTACTTTCGCTACTTAGTCCAAGTTCCTCTCTTTGTCTACGAGCACGGTTTTGCATACGTCGCTCTTTTGCTTTGAATAGAGCACGTTTGAGGGATTCGCGTTTAGCTTTTCCCGACTGAAGACGTGGATTATTGCCCCGGCTGCGTTGCTGTGGTGCTTCGTTAGCCGATGAATTGGAAGATGACGAAAGTCCTTCATCGATAAAGGGATCAGCCATGGCGGCTTCATCATCAGAGCTGTCCCCGCGTTCTTCCTCTTCGCATTGCATGGCAAAGGAATGTACACCTATGCAGGCAGCAACCCAGTACGTCGCGAATTTGTGGGCGTTCGCATTTTTGATGCTGACTCGAAGGCTCTTGAGCGATTGAAAACGGCCCTTTAAATATCCTATACAGTGCTCCGAGCGAATACGAACCATAGAGACATGGTTATTAAATTCTTCATTCCGGGGAAGGTCACGCTCGGGCTTTTTGTACGGTGCCACAACCCATTTTTCTATCTAAATTTTATCGTAATGATGACCATACACAGAATTCAGATTGATTCACATACAGGATAAGCGGAGTCGGCCCAAATAAACTCTCCCTCCTTCATCCAGATGTCGTGCTCTTTAACGATGCGGGTCTCCTCCCACGCCGTCGAGTCATGTGTGCTCCCAGTAAAACCGTAGCCAAAGTCGATGATCCGCAGATTGGGAAGGGAGATGATCTGTGTTAACAGTAAATATACAAGTCCAAGGACATGGAAGATGCGCGCACCTGGATATTGAGAGAGTAGTTACATTTTCGGTCAAAATAACTCTCACCAAACCAGTATGGACGGTCAAAAAGGGGTATCAATGTCCCGTCGACTAAGCACCATCCGTCTCTCCAGGCCTTGCAGGAGTGTTCCTCAACCCATGCTTTCGCCTTCTCCTTCTCCGAGTCAGTGGGCATTCGCACCGCCTCTTCCATGAAATCCCGCCGAAGGATCGCCGTCATCACCCTACGAGTAGCCAGAGTCACGGTGCCTTTCCCCACGCCAGCCCAATTCGCAACTTTCTGCAAACCCGCGGCGTTCCCTGAATGGCCAAAACGGAAGAGTGTGATGGCTAGTTGGTCCTCGATTGGCATTTGCCCGTTACGCGAGTCGTTGGTGAAGATTGCATCATCACGGATGCTGGTGACGAGCTTGTCGAATGTGCGCGGAGATACACGGAGTTCCTCGCGAAATAGATCCGGTCGAGTGTCTTTCATCTCGGTCAGAACATGGCGCATAAAGGCGGGTCCACGAGGGAAAGTGTCCCTCGGCATCTCATAGCGATGGGCATGCATCTCCTCTAGACTCTGCCGTACCCAGCGGAGAGGATTCTGCTATGTGGCATCTCGGCATCCTCGTCTGTGGGTATGCTGTCCCAATCCCACTCCACATCTCCATCTTGCTCCGAGACCGACTCCGATGAGGTGGTATGGCCAGAGTCAGCACCGGCGTCGTCATCCTCTTCATCCGAATCCAGATAGCCAAGGGGATGCAGCTCTGGCATTTCATCATCTGCATCGCCGCTGTCTGAGTCCGAATCAAAGGTAGAATCTCCGGAGGACTGGGAAGAGTTCTCAGAACCCCTCCAATCCGAGCCTAGAAGATCCGACCAGTCTTCACTTGTGGTACTGGAATCCGAGTCCGAGTCGTCAGTAGAGTCCGTGTCCGAGCCCACAGATGAATCTAGAGAGGAGTCTGAGCTTTCAGCGGCCTTTAGATGCATCGGGTAGAGCGGTAGCGTGGCCTCGGGCTGAAGAAATGCAAGTTGCTGCTCTTCGTTGGTAAAGCCAGCCTGCCGCAAAGCTCTTTTGAGCTTATTCTTCTGGCGGATCTGCCGCTTAAGTCGAAGTGAGTGGTGTTTTAGGCATGTCCGGAGGATGTGTTGTGTGCGCGCCTGGCGGGACGACAAGCGAGGCATATTACGGTCCTGGGGACTTGGGCGGGAATGGCGACTCGGAGTCAAGCAAGTGATGATGTAATCCAGAGATATATTATTTTGTTTTTAAGTAGAGTACTTGGGCGGAATACAGGACATAACTGCCTGCCGAAAAAGAGAGAGAATCGATGGTAGAATCGGGGCGGTCAGAGTTGGGTGCCGATTCTTGATCGATTCTCGACTCAAAATCGGATCAGAATCGAATCAAAATCGAACCGGAATCGATGCAGAATCGCCAACTCTGACTTCCCCTATTCTCAAAGTTCATCGGTGGATAATGTTCCGGCTCCTACAACTCTAGACACAGGTCGCGACACAGAAGCCGTTATGGAGACTTCGCGTACCTCCCTCTCCGCCCTCGACCACAACAACCATCTCGGCGGCGACCACCCCACCCTTCCGCCCCGCGCCGAGTTCAACTCGGAGGAGGAGCGCGAGTTCAGTAACGAGGTGGTGGATGAGATACATCATCTGTGCGCGCGTTTTCCTTCGCTGTGTAGGTACGTGCATTTATTTGGGGGGACCGATTTAGCGAGTCGCTGAGCCGTGCCCATATGCATGATGGCACCCTGATGGACCGGCTGGACCCACTTTTTAGTGACAAATCGGGCCACACCAGATTCTTGGCATGCCGTGGTGCCTCTGCTTAATGGCTTCTGGATCTTTTAGATGCGAGTCGGCACCTATTGCGCAGACAGCTCGCCAACGGAGTTCTGGCTGTCAGTTGTTAGATTATGACTCAAATCTAGCAACGACGAATCGACACAGACTGAGGACTCTTGAAAGCTCTAATAAGGCTCTCCGGCGACTCAAAAATCTATCCCAGATGCTTTACTCTCCCAGACCTGGAACCAGAAAAGGGAGGAAACCTGGTAGCGGGTGGAGGCTTCGGCGATATCCATACAGGATATTCGGCGGCCAAAGGGTCGCCATTAAAGTAATGAGAGTATTCTGGGATTCAGATATTGACGCGGTACTCAAGGTTTGTACCAAAATTCCACAACGCAGCATGTGCTACAGACGTTTCATGTAGGAGATTGGTCGAGAAGCGCTTATCTGGCACCAATTCTCTCACCCCAACCTCCTGCCATTTCTCGGTTTGTACTACTCGCACGGCAGGCTTGCCTTAGTGTCGCCATGGATGGAAAACGGCCACATCCGGGCGTTCTTGAAGAAAGAAAGGTACAACACTGATCGTAGTCGGCTCGAACGGTGCAGGAACTGCCCTCTTTCTATTCCCAAGCTCAATCGGACAGTTGCCGGCTTTGCTCCGGATTTGCCTTTAATAATGAGTTCAACACTTGAACCAGTTCTCCACCCGTGGACAACTTGCGAATTGAATTGTCACCGATATGCCAACTGGCTCCTCAGTTTCTCCGTCGACATAGGAAGGCTTCGTGAGCTCAGTGAACACTAAACGTCCAGACAAAGCCCCAGTCAATTCAGATACAAACATATGACAAGTAATCAGTAGATTTAGCGCCTCAACCAAGTTATTTCACAACTTGCTGTCCATCTTCTTCGTCCACTCGTCCAACAAGTGACCAGCGGTACCTCCAAGGCCGGCAGCGGCGGCACAAACGCCAGGCCCGAATCCCACAACTCCAGCCGATTGCAAGCCAGCGAATACACTACCTGCAGCAACATTGCCGATGCCTGCTTGCATTCCAGCCGCAGCACTGCCTATAAACCCTTCAGACTGGCACACATCAAAGGGTAAGGATTATAATTATGCTCACCGGCAGCAACGCCACCAGGCGTGAATCCAAGCGTACCTAGTACCAATGGGGGCACCACGAGTCCGACAGCAATGCCGCCTCCGACGAACACCGCTTTGCGCTTGACGGCTGGGTCGAGGGAGGCGATGCGCTGCTGAACGTCCGCAGCAACCTTCCCCGTACCGGCGGCAGCCTGGTTTGCGAACGTAGCTGCAGCGTCCAGATGCTCCTTCGGGATATGGACAGATTTGATGGCAGTGAACGCGTTGTTGGCGTGCGCCGCGAGCGCCGTGCCGGCAGTGACTAGCTTCATGAGCTTGGGATCTGGAGGTCTATGCGCTAATAGCGTACCTGCAGCACCCGCTGATACCCCGCCAACCGCCTCAGCTGCACGCTTCGCAGAGTTAACTTGCTCCTCTGATATCTGAACCGATTTGGCGGCGTTGAGAGCACTGTTGACGTGCGGGGAGACTGCCTCTGTAAGTCATTGATCAAATGAGACACGCGCACGGGTACCAGTTAAATGGCATCGCTCACCGGCTGCCTGCGCGCCCAGAGCGGATGCTTGACCTGCTGCGTCAGTGGCCAGCTTCCACAACCCGTTCATAGTTCACAAGCAGGTGGTAGAGGAAGAGCCGTGGCCGATTGCTTACGTATCTAGCGCCACACAATCAGCGCCCGCGGCATTACCGCATTCTAAGGGTCCTCCATACGTACATGTCGCTTGATACAACCGGTACTTTGCAGCAAGTCCCACGATGGGGAATTTCTAAATTCAAAGAAATTATTAAGGAGCTTATAATTTAGATCACTGTGCGCTTACAGAAAATTTGCGTGGTAGGAGGGGTACGGGTACATGCCCACATCCGCCTGATCGTTGGTCTGCTTGTTATTTTGTCCAGAATCCAATGAAGATTCAATTATTGTCACTGCAACATTAACTAAAGCATCCTTGGAAAACTCCCAGAGTCCTTCGATTGCAGAAGGTATTGCGATAATCCGCTGCTAGCGCGAAACAAGGCCAAGCTAAAAAGCATGCCAATAATTTTTCCCGGCGTTCAACTAACGGAAGACAATACAAGAGATAATAAGATCCGTGGATCATAGCACTGGCCCAAAATGCAAAGACAGGATATGAACGAACAACGACAAAAATTGAAAACCCATCTAAATGTATTGTTCACGCCAGGCTTGTACGGGCTTCGTGAAATGCGTGGAGATGAAGGAATACTGACTACACGCTCACTAATTTTCCACTCACATCCCAGCGCGCTGAGAACTTCACCAGGAGATGCATCTCAGCATTATGACCGAGAAGACGGGCTGTATTCAGGGTTCAAATATATTTTCAGACTGGAGAACGGAGCGAACGCTTTGCACGAGTCGATGCTCTGACGGGTTCTGAGAGCAGCAAATTACGCATCAGATTTAAGAGATCATCGCGCTCCAACTGAGACGCACAGAAGCCGACACTCACGCAGCAGGTGCGTTCATTGGGGACCGGTTTTCTGAGCGTGATTGTCCTGACTGCTGTCACGAATATGGGCGAATAAAGTGGCGACACACCTGGCCTTACGCCACTCCGGCACGAGAGGCCCAGAAATTAACGGTTTTGGAGAACGAACCGACGGACACTCCTCACTAGTACTCGATCGGAACTGTGGCGAATAGGGGTAAGGCTTCATGTCAAGGTATGACGCCATTGGCCGGCAGGGGTGAGCATCCGGAGTTCGAGATTCATATGGGTGTGTTATTTCGAGAGAACGTGGCGGATAAAAATCACTCGAGAGAGTATCAGATCATTTGCCATCTAGCCAGCCATCGTGGCATGCTGCCCATTTTATTCAACAAATTCCTCAGTCTGGCAAGAAGCAATCAAGTGTCTGAAACTTTTCAAGTCAGGGCAATGTGAACACTTCATGGTCGTGATCTTGCCGACGCTGAGGCGAAATGTATTCGGTAAGTTCAGGCTACATAAATTGAAGATGCTCCCTCCTGAACTGGAGCCAGTTAGGCTTTCATTTCACAAAGGTTAAATGCTAAACTAATTGATTTATCGAAGGTCGGATAACTGAATCAAGACCTGCAAAGTTCGCAGCTACTTTGTCGAGAAACTGATCTGAACCCATGAATCCTCGCCTTCTATCGCGCGAGCGTTCTCGAAAGCCCCATAAATTTCAATCCCTTGTGTGCCGAAGCCCTACTCCGTGACAAGATGAGGATAATATACTGCAAGCGCTGGCCATGTACTTACAAGCAGCCATTTTTTGAGATGTGCATGGTTTATTTCTTCGCGCTCAACAATGAGGGTGTTTTCGATTAATCCTCGCAGCAGTGCTAATAGTTCTGCGGTAGCCGGTGCTTCGACGAGGGCCGTACACCGGCGACTGGCAAAGGCCCAGCAGGTGGAGCCTCTTGAGTAGTGGGTTGAGTAAGAGATTGATGACTTCATTTCCGCGCTTCTTGTGAGTTGATTGGAATTAAGAATCGGGACCTTCTTTGAAAACCACTATCTCACCCGCACTTCAGAAGGCGCAGCGAGATTTTGGCTGCTCTGAATGTAGTGTTGCCGCGACTTAGGCTTGGACGGCTTCAAGTCGACTTAATGGAGGCGACTTGAGTCGAGTCGAGTCGAGCCGGACCCCAGACTTGACACGACTTCGAAGTCGATGGAAGTCGACTTGGAGTCACTCAAGTAGACTTGAGTCGAGTCTCGGAATTGAAAATCTTCCAAAACCCCTGTACTGGGTTTACAACACCAGAATGTCCCGTATTTCGCCACGGATGACGGTTGTTTAGTTGGGTTCGGTCGTGATAGTCAGTCAATGATCGAATTGACGAAACGATGATGCGCAACTCTGTCCTAATGACCAACTAACAGCTCGAGTGTCTACATATCGAAATCAATGAGGTCTGGGAGCTCATCTGAATCAACCTCAACAGCTGACGAAGACTCCCACCCATCGCATGTGAAGGACACTTGCCCGAAAGACCGACCGCAGCGAGGTCCCAGTTTGAGTTTTGGAAATGAGGCAAAAAGTGCGGCTTCATGAGCTGCTCGCTCAAACAAATGTCGGTAGAGTAGATCCAACATTCCCTAATGATATTTTGATAAGGTTGTTGGTTTAGATCACTGTATTGAATACTTACCTCCCGGTCGACAACCAATGTCTTCGCGAACCAAACTACCCCGTAATGTTGGATGACAAATATATCATCGAGGAAGTGGGGATCGGCAGCTGAAATGGTCTGCATTAATTTTTGGGAGAGACCATCCGAGTATCTGCCTCCTCCGGCTATGCGGAGCCACTGGGTGAGGGCGATCATTCGGGGCACACCCGCCGAAATCTGGTGCTCTTTTCGCCCAACCATCACCGCCATCATACAAAGAGGTATTTCACTACTCACTGCATTGTCTTGGAACATCTGAGCCATCCAGGAGTCAATGTTTGAGAGCATGGGAGCGAATCATATTTTATTGAAGTGCATGTGAACGTGTGTGTGTGTGTGTTCACCCGCAGAATTTCGCTCGGAGAGCTCTGGTCAGGCCAACACCAAATCTATGTGAGTACGCAACTGCTCTTCTCGAACGGCCGTGTCAAATTAATCATACTCTCAGTATAATTCTCAGCCTCAGAATCCTTCGAATCCCTAGATCCTGCGAGAGTATAAACTGCCAAAAATTTCATTTCAAGGTTCGGATATTCAATGTGTTCCCCGTGCCGTATGCAAACTTGTCGGCATGTGGGCATGCACTCGAGGGATCCATGCGGGTTCTGGATTGCATTTTTATTTCACTTCATTTCCACAGCTTGTGGGAACTTCATATCCAGGCACATTAACTGTTGAACTATTCAGATTTCATATGAAGGTTGCAAGAATCACTGGTAGTGATGTTCCGTATGGTGCCGTGTTCCATTGCCGAACCTTGTGGGTAAAAGAAGGGCTGGGTTCAAATGGGTCTGTGAAAAGAACTCAGATCCTCAGGTCGCAAACCTCGTGGATGGTTGAACTTACCCATGTTCAAGTTCATTTCCGATCTACAAGCGCATCTCGTGACAGAAACTGTGCATATTTCTTGTTCACTAAATTTGTGATTGATTGGGATTGGTTGGATACTGAAATTCAGGTTCATTTCCGATCTAGAAACGCGCTCATGCGAACAATCTACTATCTTGTTGGTCACTAAATTTGTTAGACACTGGGATTGGGTGAACACCGTGCACGACAACGCAAGCAATTTGTTGAACAATATTTTTATCGCAGGTGGTTCCCTTATATTTTGACCTACGAGCGAGTGTTGGACTTCAACCCCAGGGCCCAAATGCGTCGAACACGCAAAAATGCGGACAACCAGCAGAACCTCCTGTCAGCGAGGATCCACCTCCGGTCGCTGGTCGCACTCGACGTAGTGGCCGTAGCAATCCAGCTCCCCCTGCCCTCACGACGGCCCATAATGCCAGCTCCGGCGAGCAAGACCGCGGATTTGCCGGCCTGTCATGTATGCCTTGTATTTGTCTCTCAAATTTCTGCTCAGCCGCACACAGCAACACAACCAGTTGCAGGCAGAACTCCCGCCACAACTGGTACTCATCGTGATGTTATGAATACGGGTCAGCACCTTTTCTATCTATGCATTTTGCGATCATCTTCTCAATATCTGTCAGGGGAGCGGACTGGGGAAGGCGCAGCAGGGCGGGCTCATCAGATGGTAATACAGTCTCATCTACTGGTCAACAATTGATAACCTTGTTGCGATAGCAATTTCCACCGCAAACCCCAGCGCGTCGTATGGCGAACGAGCTAGCCAGTCGCCTCGCTGAACACACCGCGATGGCAAGTCCGGGCCCGCCTGTTCGTGATCGGCTTCACGCAAACTCGGATATTGAAGACTCATCTGAACCCGATTCGGATGAGTTCCTCGTCACTGTTCGTCAACGCGCTTCCCGTTTACCTGCATTGGGGACTGGGTCGGACTCCGACGACGACACAGCACCACCGTCTGCAGCTCCAGCGCCAGCGATCCACCGGGCTGCAAAAACCACGACTGGTGTTCAGCAGCCTGCAACACGTGGCACTGGTCGCCGTCGTCGGGCACCGACTGCGAATACTAAAGCGAACACTGACCCTGCTGGCGATGACGACTGTGTTTTTGTTGACCCTACCGAGATTGTGAAAACTGATAAATCTGCGGACTCAAAGTATTTCTTTGGCCGGCGTCCTTTGGATAACGGGTTCAAATGTCGTCTATGCCCGTAAGCAGTGTGAATTGACTATTCTGTTCATACTCTCATCTTTTGCAAGTCAAATCTACGGTCCTAACACCAGTCTCACAACCCGCCGTTCACACCTGCAAAATGCCCCAGGACATCCGGAGGCATATCTTGCGGCAGTGGAACAGTATGGATTCGCTAACAAACTTCCTGCGGAACTGGCGCGTCAGGTGGCGGAGAACCGAGCATTGAGTCTTAACAGAATCCCATTCTCCATGAACACATTCACGGAGCAATTGGTAAAAGTGTTCGTTGCGAACGACCTCGTATGTTAAAATATTTCTGAACCCTGTTCAAAACTGACCTGAGCGCATAGTCAATTCACTTCATCGAGAGTCGAGAGTTTCGTGATCTCTTACTGCTTTTGCGGGACTCGCTCGCTGAGAAGGATATACCCCATCGGACCAAGCTCACCAAGCTTGTAGTCGAAGCATGGGTCAATTATTATGCCGAGTTGAAAGTTATTTTGAATGTGAGTTTAAGACTGGCTTAACACATACAAAGTTGATCCCTCACTGAAAGGCGGCGATCGGCAAGATCAGCTTTACAGCTGATATCTGGAGCAGCAAGGGATTGCACCCCTACCTCGCAATTACAGCCCATTGGCTCGGTCCGAGAGGGGATGACTCGCAGGTTTTGCTGCGCCAAACATTGTTGGCTTTTCGCCGTATTCGTGGCGCTCACAGTGGGCAGCGCATTGCGCGCATTGTATTCAATATTTTGGAGGACGCTGGAATTTTGCGGAACGTGAATATTTACCATGACGGCTTTGTTTTTAAAACCATCATCTGACTTGTTGGATAGCGTCAAGTCGGTCATTTTACACTCGACAATGCTTCGAATAATGGAACATTCATGTTACATCTCAGCTCGCTCCTGAGTGACATCGGCATTCTTGACTTCAACGAAAAGCAGAACTATATCCGGTGCTTTGCCCACATAATCAACCTGTGCTCACAAGCTGTTATCAGGGTCATGGAAAAGGACGACGCTGATGCGGAACACTCAGACTCAGATACAGAGCCAGCAACAGAGTCGACCGACGACGAGGAACCAGTCCCAGTTGGCATGCGTGCGACACGCTACACACGGAAGGCCGGCCCTATTCACCGCGCTCGCAAGACCGTTGCATTCATCCGGAAGTCAGGACAACGACGGGATGAACTGCAAAATATCATCGCTCACGGAAACACACATTCCCTGTGGAAGGAGGTAACTGTGGGAGAAGCGGGCAGACTGGTCGAGTCGTCGGTTAGAAATCTGAACTTTGAGTCTTTCACGTTATCTTTCTAACTTGTATACTTCCTAGATGAATCTGGCATCGGTGACGGTTATGGCGGATGTCAAGACCCGCTGGGACTCGGTGTTTTATATGCTTCGTCGGCTGCGATATTTACAACAGGTAAGTTAACATTCGAATTCTTTCCCAAATATGACGCTGTTGATCTTGGGAATTTTAGCCCATCGTTCGATTTTTTGCGCTCAACCGGGACGCGAATAAGTTGTGCCACCCTTTGGAGAATAAGCACTGGCTTCGCTTGGAGTTAATGGAGTTGATTCTTCAGGTGACACCAAATAAATATCTACCACCCGCATCTAATCCTTTGATTTAGCAACCACATACCGTCCAAACCACCATGTCAGTAGAAAATACGCCTATCCTTGCCGGTTCCATCCCTGCCTTCGAGCTCTTTATGTCGTCCTGGAAATCCATGCTTGCTGACACCGACCTGCAAAACGAAAATATTGCCAATTTATTCAACCCGGCCTTGACATTGCGACGAATTATTACAACAAGATGGGAGATACGGACGCATACATCATTGCTATGTGTAAGTAATCCATGACTTGTGTAACATGCACTTAGTATGCAGTCATAAATCCTTCCATCCGGTTCGAGTGGATTCGTAAGAATTGGTCGCAAGAGGAGCAAGACGAGGCAAAGGAAGTCATTTTGGCC